>OZ005743.1:183093487-183265135 GCA_963930735.1 Dioctria linearis
TGTTTAATTTTCTTATGGGTAGGGGAAATGTTCCATTTCGCTTGTATAGACTATTTCCAATATTCAATTAATATATAAATCGGAAGACGTACCCAAAATTATACACTTACGTTAATTTATAAATATTCACTCCTGTATTAAATCTTGCTTGGATCACCAATTATCGAAGAAAATCGATCGATGATCCTAAGTAAAAAGCCGGTGTGCCGCTGTAACTTAGGCAGTCGTTTTTAAAACTAAATCAAAAACGAACCAAGAGACCCCCGACCCACAGCAAAGTCTCTTGTTCCCCCAACAAAGAACAAAAAGGAAAATTAACAAGTAACTAAACAAATGTAAAGTCAATAAGTCAAAAATAAAAAGCGTAATAAGACAAACTTGAGTTCTGAGTTCAGAGAGTCAAAATGTCAGGAAAGGGGTCTATAATCGAGGCTGGTGAACTTCTTGTTTAAAATCACCCCCAGTCCGTCCTTGTAGTAATTGGAAAACGTAACCTCACAGCACCTTTAACGACTGGAAGAAATTATCAGAGGTAGAGGTAATATCTTGAAAATTCCTTAATTTATTAAAGAGGAGTATAAAGATAATCTTTCTAAATCGGCAATATTGCTCCTAGTGAGATCCGCCGGCTGTGAGAGAAGTTTTTCTGCTATGAGGCGGATAAAAACGTTGCTTAGAAGCACAATGCTTCAAGAACGATTCTCTCGCATGTCACGCATTTTACTGCTCAACACAGAGAATGCCATTGTTAAAAAAAATTACAGCTGAAAAGGTATTGAGCCGATTTGTAGAAAAAAATAGGAAACTAATGCTTATTTAATTGGTTTTTGGCGATTTCTGTTATGATTATGACGATATTAATTTAGAAGGTAGTGATGGATGGTGACGAATTCAAATTAAACGATAATGCACTGAGAATAAGCTCTGTTCCATGTGTATCAAGGAAAGTTAGGTGCGATTTTGAGCTTAGCGGATATTTCCTGCATATGTAAGAAAACAAATTGCTTCGTCTTATTCAAATGAATAAAGAAAAATTAGATTAATATTGTTTGCACTCAGCAAAAAGGGCAACGGTCTAACATAAAAACGACAAGTGCTTGCTGTATAAGCGGGCGCTTGACCCCAAAACAATAACGCTAATTCTAGCGAATAATTCTTGCATTCCATGTATCATTGCAAATAATTTTTTGAATATGACACCCAGTCAAGGGTGTAAGAGAAGAATGCAAGAATTACTCGCCTGATTGTAATTTATGTAGGTAAGCATTTCACATTTAAGTTATTTCATTATTCGGTTTTTTTTTGCTATCGCTTTGCATAGCCAAGCAATTCATTGCAATTTTTAAGTTATTACTAAATATGTATGTAGGTATTAATTGTCTCAATTAGTGATAGGTAGAAATATATTAAGGTTTGCTTAGATAAGTGCAATTTTAATCTAAATTGAATATGGCCTGCAATAAAGTTCAGTCTTGTTTTCAATCACAACCAAGTTTTTTAATTAATCAAAACTTTTCCTTTAAGTAATTTTGGTGCAGTGGTATAGGAGCCGCTGCATTCTGATCAAAAGCCAAGGTGTAACACCCTGACTTGTTAGCAATTTCTGAGAGAACAAAATAGTTCTTGAACAAATATATATATATAATAATATATTTTCTCAATTATCTCCGATTATGATAATAGCAAAAATTTTCATACAGAATAATAGAAAAGGTTATATATCCTAAAAATAGAATTGCTTAAATGTAGTCTACTTTTCGTTATTCTAGAAAAAGATTTATTTTAAATGTTCCAAATTAATTTTTAGTAGTTTCGTTGTATAAGCGATAATTTTCTTATAATAAGAAGAATTTTTCTCGTGTTTCTACACATATTAATTAAATTTGGTTTCTATTACATCTACGATTTTATTGCCGTTCAAAGGAGTTTTCTTCTTTCTGTGAAAGTTTTCTCCCTCCAGTAGAAATCGTAATGTAGTAGATTTAAAAAAAAAATCACATGTATTTTGTATTCGAACTAAATGAAATCCAGTCAAATGTATAGGCGATATTTATTTAAGAATGAACTCTTGCTCGAAATCAAACAACGGTAATCAATAAAATAGTTTGCTGATGTAGGGAAACTTGGTGTTGGTGTTAACACTGATTAACGTCTTAGAAAATTTTACACATTTTTGAAAAACATTACTTGATTGAAGAATATTCCTTTTCAATTTTTGTGTCAAGCTGGCCCCTACTATGCCCACCCCACAACAAAACCCTGGCTACGCCCATGCCTCCGAACGGTTGATTGGACCCTTTCCCTACCTTACAATATTTTGTTTATCTATGTAAGTACTATCACCTCCTGCTCTATAAACTGGCTCCCTTAGAAGCGATTAAAGAAAGAAGTATTGTACCTAAAAAGACCGTCTGGGTATTATCATGAAAAGTCTTAAAACTGTACAGAAAATTTTAGACTTCTTGAATAAATGACTAAAATGACTAAATTTATCTGATTCCTTTTTAGATTAGGAGCGCTCAAAAAATTGTTACCTACAAAATCTGGTAACCAACCCAATGCATCTTTGAATTGAAAGCTTTTTTGTTTCCTTTCTTGTTGTACAACTTTTATTTATCAGCGAATACCAGGCCTATTCCACTAAAATTAACTTTTTTATCACACATTCAAGTTCTCTTTCTTACGATGTATAATTACCCATATCACCTAATTAAAGTTAATGTTATATAAATCGAAAATTCCATCGATTTAATTTAATTTATCTATGTATGTATGTATAGACATCCCTAAAAGACATCATGACAAACTTTCATAAAGTACAATTTCTGGTTTATGGATACCTTCCATCAGTGTAATGTTTAGAAATTCCACGAAAAGCACGCAAGATTCCCATCCCGAAAACATCTTTCAGAATAGAAGAGCAAGAAAATGGAACATTGTTCCACTTCTTGTGAAATTTATTAATTATCTCCTGTGCGTGTCTTTTGTGCGACGAACCAGTATGAAGTACAAACAAGGAACACCCGGTCACCAAAAACATATTAAAATTCCTGTCTCAAGAAGGATGTAATTAATTTTCGCAGTTTTGAATAATTTCCGTCACGTTATGGCATCGTGTCGTCCTCGCTACTTTTCAATTGCTGCAACCAACACTGTGAAGTTCGTCAGAATCATGGCCATTGCCGTGAATGGTTGTGAAATTATGATACCCATAAATCTTCATTCAAGTTTATGCCATATACTTGGGTCAGAAAACGAATTTGAAGGAAGCTACATACATACACAGTTGCAGTAATAGAGTTAAGGACTTCCATGAAATAGAGCTCCGTCAACAAGGTCGGTACATACATATATCCTAGATCCACCGCAATACAATTTTTTACGCTCGTTTCGCGCTTTAATACAGGAATTATTTTTGGTTTATGAAAGCATCAGGATGGTTGTACTAATAGCATCGCACAGCATATATACAGGAAGAAACCTCTGCGGACGGTGTATGTAAATTACTCCTCTCAGGTGACACACATTGTATCACTGGAGTGCACTATAAATGGCTTGAAAGCTTATATACCCTGTAATTTCTGATGGTTGTAAGCCGTATTTACCAATGATTAAGTGCTGCACGTACCCACAGCTCCTTAGCAACGGTCGTGGACTCAAATACCACAAACATCTACCCTACCTCCATATTTATTTTCCGGTAATTTTATTTTGCACAACCTTTAAAGGAAGTTGTTGAAGGTACAAAGGTGGGCGAACAGTGTAGCCATAACCCTGTGTAAACAGCAAGTCGTATGCATACCAAAAATAACTCCACGTCCTCACAGTATATTCATTCTCTGAAAGCTTTCTGTGCCAACAGTGCACATTTTAAATTTTATCAACTGTGGTCAGACAATCAATACAGAAAACAGAAACGGGACGGAAAAAATTAGAGCAAATGGAAATGGGTGGGAAATGTAAACAGATACGGAACTGCAGTAACTGTTCTACGGGTGTCGTATTTTAACTGGCAGAAACTGTACAAAAAAAGCAGCAAAATTGGTAAAAACTTGGTGAGATACAACAGTAACAACAACAAAACTGTTTAAATCGCATCTGTCATAAATTCTACGTTTAACTGTTAGCCCGGGTGGATTTAAAGAGAAACAATAATGATATTTTTATAGAGAGTGTCATTGGAACAAAGAAAGTGAACACCTATATTTATATAGATGTCAGCAGTCCATCAATGGGCTTAGAGTTGACATATCAAAGTCGTTTTAATATAAACAAGGGGAAACCAGTCGAGCACATTATAAGAGATGACCTCTTGTATAATCTAGTCTAAACCTTTTTCTTGCATTTATTTTGCTTGGTGCATTGGGATTTATCAAAACTAGGCTATATCTTCTTCTGATTTCTTGCAGGTCTTATAAGAGAGTTCTCAACCAAGTTTATTCACTTTTAATTAATGTTATTGGTTCTAGGGGCGGGAGTATCCAAAATTCTCGAATCATATTTCTATTATATTCTACATATATTATTGGGACTCCAAGCAATCTCCAATCAACCAATCATTTAGTTCATGCTTAGAGGCAAAATCTTTGATATGGAAATTTTCGATAAACTGTCGTAGATACACGTATTTATACTCACCCAAAAGGCACACTTGATGTGTGACTCTCCTATTGTGACACCCACCTAAAACCCACACCAAAACTTAAAATATTTATATAATAATTAAGGATATTATATTTTTTTTTCTTATTGTTTCGTTATTTCATACTCCAGTCAATAGTGACTAAAAAGGCCTTTGCCCCACAAAAGGTGAGGTAGAAATGATTTGGATATTATTTAGTTCCGGGCTCCGATGACAAATGCAAGTTTTCGACCTTGGGCGTGTCCGCGCTGTCCCCCATCTTGTATTAAAGGTATAAATAATTGGTTTTTTTCAAAATAATTCCTCAACAATTGATCCTACGCCAAAAATGTAAAAATATAAATTTGAAGAAGACTGAATTCTGTAGAGTTTTTTATTAAGACTTTAATTGTAAAACTGATATATCAGCATTCTTTCAAAAAATCGTCCAACTTCTAGGTTTCTTTTTCATTTTAACAAATAATTTGTAAATTCAGTTTTGTAAATTCAAACTCAACTCATTTCCACACCACCACGAGGTAGAGAAAACTTCCCGTTTTTATTTTAATTGTGGTATCCAGTATTACACAGATGTTCTTTTTGCCAACTCGTATTCCGTAATTTATCTCCCCATGTATGTTTCTATTATTTCTTGCTTTTCGGTGGTCCGGGTTGATGTTGAAGCTTTCATAACCATCTTCGTTAGTGTTATCCTCCAACCCATTTTCATCACTGAGGATCTGAGCTTCCATCTATATCATTGCCTCATCTTCATCGTCGCTTTCGATGACGACCTCTGTTGCATTTTCGAATGATTCACCATTGCAGAATACGCATACAACAGAACACTTCAATCCAACTTTCTGCAAAGAAATCCTTCACCGTTTTTGCAATTGCAAGAAATCACATTTAATAAGGTATCTGTGGCAGGTTTCTCTGACATGAACCATTGAAGTGAACCCATTGACAACAAGCTTCCAAGCCCAGCCGACCGAATGGATTTTTTTGGATTCCACCCCATTTTTGGACTTGATAGTGGGTGCTAAATGCATGAAATCGTGCAGCGTCCTTTGAAAGTTGCTTTTTATATTATAAATTTTGCGGAACGTTGGTAGCGGACTTCTATCAAGGTTTTCTCTTCCATGTTGCCACCTTACAAGGCAACGAGAAAGCGAAGATGTCAATGACATAACATTGAGTCGTTTGATTTTTTGGGCAAGAGGAACGAAGAGGGATTATGTCGTGTCACAGACGCTAACCGATTTTAAAAACAAGATGTTTTCAGCTGCTTTTTTCACTTTAAAACTGTTCTTGGAATACACTCTTTCCCGTCTTACAAAGGCAGACTATTAATTTTCGCTTTAATAGCCACATTAAAAGTTCACAATTTTTCAAATAAATTCGAATTTATTAGCTTTATTGGAAGCTTATCTCCTATAACCTCAAATTTTCTTTAAACTAGATTTTTAAGGAAACAAAATTAAGCAATTTTTGTCTGCCTATCCCTAAAAGTGTTATGGGAGACAAAGAAAAGATTACAAATGTTTTATTGCAATCCATTTCTATTCTTATATTTATTTTGAAAGTTTCTTTTTGACTATGGTGAATTTCGTTTACAACTTACTGAAGTTTAACGGAATAAAGTAGTTAAACCAAAAATATAAAACTAAAGAAAAGTGATCCCATAATAATGTCAAATAATATAAGAAATTTCAGTAGTGTCATCGGATCGTGTGATACATGTCAGTGGAAATTACGTGATATGTACGTGATAAAATTATTAATATTTTCACTTTGACAAAACTCGCCGTGAAAAGATTAAGTTGGATGATTTTTTGGATGAATGTTCACGTTTCTGATTGTTAAACTCGTTACACATCAGATATATAAAGAAAGTGTGGGGAATTTAGTCTTCTTTCAATTTTATATTTTTAAATTTTTGTCGTAGGATCAAGCGTTGAGGAATTATTTTGAAAAAACCAATTATTTATACCTTTAATACAAGATGGGGGACAGCGCGGACACGCTTCAAGGTCCAAAACTTATTGACTGGACTATAATCAGTTTTAAATAAGAAAAAACTTAGAAGAAGATAAATTTAATAGTGATTTTTCATTTCAATCTGAAAGTACATTTATACTATAGAAATTGTAATAACTACCACATTCTTAGGAAGTAATCGTATTTCTATTTGTCAAAGCTAGCAAAGCTATCTGTACTTTATAAAAAAAAAAACAAAAAAGTTTGCAATTGATTTTTATTGCAGTTTGAAAAATTAAAGTTTGACAAAACATATTTTATTTTACCATGTCTTCACAGGTTGTGACACAACTTTGGCATTGTTAAATAAAAGAGAAATTAAGATTGCATCCCTGACTAAAAGAAATAAAGATTTGAGTGAAACTATGAACTACCAATAAAGATCCGTTCATCCATTCAGATGAAATCCATAGTTAAAAAGTTGAACCTAATGACATGTGTATGGAAGGAATGCTGTCACGCCGCAGATTTCGTTGGTGGCAACCAAGCTATGTTAAATTTGCTTTTTATGATTGAGCACCCAAAACCATCCTACCATATAATTTATCCAAAAAATCGTCGGGCTTACCTCCGTACAGAGCGAAGAAAAGTTTTTCTCCAGTGTCGTCGATTACATCTGGATGGACGTACGGAATCTTTAGCAGTAGTCCATAACTTGACTCAAATCCTTCTTTCTTTTAGTCAGGGATGTAATGTCAATTTTTTTCTTTATTGAACAATGCCGAAGTTGTGTCACAACCTGTGAAGACATGGTAAAATCAAATATGTTTTGTCAAACTTTAATTTTTCAAACTTCAATCAAAATCAACTGCAAACTTGCTTCCATATTAAATACAAAATAAATCAAGTGCTTTCATTTCAGGACATTTTCATTAAATATTTCAAGTGTAGGTGCTTATTTTATTTTCAAAGCTATAAAAAAAAGGAAAAGTTTTGCAATATTTTTATTAAGTTGTATAGCTGAACGTCATCCGTGAACGTATATGTAATATATTTCTCTGCATTTTCAACATTTGTATACCAGTAGAAGTCCTTCTGGCGCTACAGAAGTTGCAGTAATACACAGGCACTTCTTTGATAGCTGTGCGAACTAGGAGAGCAGACTTCCACAACTGAATAGGGTCCAAATTAATTACAATTTAAGGCTCAGCGAGGTAGTGCTCGAGTGCGTGTTCATCATGAGGTTTCTTGAAAATAAAATTCAGGGTACTTTTAAACGGAATCGGTAATGTTTGAAGAGGAGAACATGGTTTCTTCTTTTATTTGTGTCCTTCTTTAAATAATCTATGAATTCCGCCCTGAGTTCCTTAAATCGCGGATCTAAAAATGAAGACTTCTGAGCAAGGGAAACACACAAGGTAATTCCATGCGAAGTTGATACCTTTCCGATTGCGAAGCAAATAGATGAAATCGCCTTCCCTGAGTTCGCCTCAGTAACCAGTGGCGGAAGGGTTATTCAAAATCCGGAAGAAGCCCTATACCCCGATTACAAATTTTGAATCAAACATATAATACCCAACAGATTCTATCAGGGTATAATAAGAATGTAAATGATACTTTTGAATTGCGTTTTAAAATTTTATTTAAGTTTTTAAATTTATTAAATAAATTTATCCATTAAACAATTGTAAATTTGGAAAAAAAAGTTTGCAGTTTTCTTAAATTATTTTTTAATTCTGTTGAATGTGCCCATGGATTGCCCCAAAGGTTGATATATCGCGGAAAAATATTGTGCAAAACTTCATACATTTGAATTCTCTCGAATTCTTCATCATACTTGTGGTCACTGGCAAACCGTTCTTGCTTCGAAGGGCTCAACTTTCAAGCCCTACACGATTTCATATCCTCTGAGGTCGAATACTTAAGCAAAACCTATTTTTCCTTTAGTACAAGTTGCAACTCAATAAATCCCATATATCGATTATAAATCAAATCGAGCAATAAATGACAACATTTTTCATACTACTTGGCGTCGCCATCTTTAAATTCAAAGTTTTGACCAAATATTCGTTATACGTGACCTCGACAATCCGAAGATATTGATTTTAAGTCAAGCCGGGCCATAATACAATATTATATAAAAATGTTAAAGTATATTGTTAGGAAAGATCAATAAGTGTGCCAAGATTTAGCTCAATGGTTCAACGGGAAGTGGGTGAAATTAGCCTTAAAAATTTTAAATCATGGTTGCATGGTAGCTACGAAGCTTCAAATTTCTTACGTTCGATGGTCGAAGCTTCGACTCTTCGAAGGTTCAACCTTCGAACCTTCGAATATTAACAGGCCTAATAGAAATACACACTATGTGAAAATTTCAACTGTCTACCTATTACGGTTCATGAGTTACAGCCCGGCGACAGACAAACAGACATTGTAATAGCGTTCCCGTTTTTACCCTTTGGGTATGGAACCCTAAAAGATATGTTGCGGGCAAAATAAAAGGTTGCTTTCTATAAATGTTAAGGTAAGTTGCAACACCTATTCGACTATTTTGCTTACTTTTGTATTTTTTCGATGTTCATTATTAATAGAAACATAATTTCCCATTAAAAAAATACTGAGGGGGAATGGGTGGGGGGGGGGGGGGCGTGGAGTTACAAATTTAACACATTGTGAAGTTTAACTGTGCAGGACTTTTGAAATTTTATTATTATTATTATTTATAAGAACTTTTGTTTTGCTGCATTTTTGCGCATATTCCGGGCCTCGGTGATGGTTACAAAATTAAATTTGTAGTTATTTTGCATCACCCAACATTCCACTAAAATTTCAAAACTTTTGTAATTATTGTTAAATTTGGGAATTTAAATGTCTCCATTAACTGGCCTATAACACCAAAAATATTACTGGAGGTGAACGACAATATCAGTAATAAAATGGGGAATGTTCAAAAAAGAGTCAATATTGGTTAACACGTTAGCGGAGGTCATATGTCCGATATAATTTTTAAGAAATAATGTGAAAAAACTCAAGTGAAACTATATTTATATGATTAATAGAGTATGCTGATGAAACTTTTTCTCAATATTTTAAATTGATGAAAAAGCACTTGTTTTATTTTAGAAAAGGTCTTGTTTATTCCATTACTTTCTTAAAATATCCTAACGCGTTTCGACTCCTTAGGTCATCTGCAGAGGACTAAGGCAACTGCCAAATTACGAATAAAAAACTACCAAACAATTTACCACTACCACTATTATATATATACCATGAACTGGGAGATTATATTATAAGAAACGGATTTAATAGAGGGCTTTTGTTTGTGAAATGATTGATCAAGAAAATTCATTTACTTTTTGATGCTCGTATTTCTTCAATTTCATATTTATTAAGAAGTCGTCTCTCTCCCGGTAAGTTATGCAACAGTTTTATATTATTTTCATCTATTGCGTGATTCTTATCGCAAATATGTTGTCCTACATTTGATTGCCTTGATTTTAGACGTACTTTAAATCTCGTTTTTATTTTTCGTTCAGTCTTTCCTATATAAGTAGCATTACAGTCCTGACAAGAGATCTGGTAAGTTCCACTAAATCGTTAATTTTGGGAATAAATTTGTTATTTACTAATAAATTTTCTAAATTTCTTTTATTCGAAAACGCAGGCATAATATTGTTCTTTTTATACTGTTTTTTTTTTAAACATATCGGGTAGTCCCCTTGACATAAGGAATTAATCTCCAACCGTTATTATTATTAGTGTCTTTGAGGCCAATTGGGAAGATTAGTGACAAAACCCGCTTCCTTAATTTCTTTTTTAAAATTTTATTAATCTAGTCAAGTCTCTTAATTTCGGCAATTGATTTAATTTTGTTAAATTATCCATTAAAATTATTTGGTGACATTGGCACAGAAATTAAAATATTTATCATTGTGGATCAAGAGTGTACAGAATCTAGCGGTATAACAGTGTCAGAGAACATTTCTTTTCTGTTTATCTTAAATTCTAATGTGTTCTCTTTAATATTGATCGTCAAGTCAAGAAAATTGATTTCTTTGTTTCCTAGTTCAACAGTTAACTTAATGTTGTCATCTAGTTTGTTTAAAAACGTGTCCAATATTGAGCTGTCGTTTAGTACCAGTCCAAATGCATAAAATATCATCAAGTTACCTATACCAGGTATGTGCACATGATAGTAAGTTAGTATCTGTGGAAAATAAGACATTCTCTAAATGGTCCATGAAAAATTCAGCATAAAAGGGGGAGGAAGCTGACCCCATTGCAAAGTCATTATTTTGGATATAATTGTTGCTATCGAATTGAATAGTTCTGATTAGAACTTAAATTTACTAATCTAACGTATTCATTCAGTTGAACTTTGTCAATGACCTTACCGCTAATCTTATTTATTAATAATTGACGACACTTTTCAACGGGAACAGACTGGAACAAACTACAAACATCAAAGGACACTAGCTTCGCTTTGTATGGAATTTTACCTCTTTAATTTTGTTAATTAAATCGCTTGAGTTTTTTATTGAGTATTTTGGATCAAAGTAAATAATGGAAGGCAAACTTGTAGCCAACCACTTGCATAATTTTTGTGAGGGAGAGTTGAATGATGAAGCAACAGGCCTGACTGGAATATCGATTTTGGGAATCTTAGGTATGTATAGAATAGGAATTGATGGTTTGCTATTCTTTTGCGTCTAATTTACAGTTAAAATTATTTATTCCACCCACAATTTCTTTTTGGAATTTATTTGTTGGATCATATTGGATTTCACTGACCTGCATTGTGTTGATACATTGTGTCAAATATATTTATATTTTAATTTCAAAGCAAAAACAATAAAAGAAAAAAATCTTTATAAACAAAAATGTTGTTCACAAACAAATACATTAGAGAATTTGAGACACCCGTTGTAACCAAAAAAAAAAAGAAACATATTGTTGTTATAATTCCAAAAGGATGGATCTTAAGATTATCACATTCCCAACGTTGTAAGAAACTCCCACCTGCCTGACACGACGGTGTAATAGTTTCCCTGGTACCCGTCTCGTATAGGCTTAAAAATGTTCATCATTCTCGAATTATCCTGCTTGGAAAATAAATAATAAACAAATAATAATTGATTTTCTGATGTTACACAAGATTACAAAATTTTATTACAGGACTAATAATAAAGGTATACATAAGAAACGAAGAGAAGAGAAAGAAAAAATAGATAATAAAAATTATAATAATAAAACTATAAGCTTAACAATATACAAATTAAATACTAATAAGAATAGAGATTAGCCTAATTAATTTGTTTAATAAATCTGTGCAAAAAAAAATTAAATGATTGACCATTTTTGAAAAAGCCTTGCTGGAACCTTCACCTTGAATATTACTTGGAAGAGAATTCCACATAAGAGCAGCCTGGACAAATTAAGAATGTTCTCAATATACTGTGAGATGTGTCTTGGGATAAGAAATTTAGGATTTCTGGTAGAATGCAAGAACTGCAGTTTCTCATATAACTAAGTTGGGCTTTTATGAATTATTGACTATTGTAAGAAGAAGTAGACGTCTATAGCTAGATACGTTTCAACGGATGTGCCCAGGATCGATGCTACATACGCTAATATTTGAGCGCTTCGATCTAGCTTATAAATGTATCGAGTAACATCATTGAATACAACTATCGATTCTTTTTGAGGCCATTCCCTTCAACTCGTACCGAATTTGTCTGTCTATTTATTTAGATATTTCTTTTTTACTATTTTCGACACTCTCGTAGACCCACTTTTCGTTATCACAGCGAGCTGAAATTTCCATGGAAAACCCAGAAAATCGGGAAAAATCATTTGAAAAATTGGTACAAATTTGATTAGTGATAAATCCGTTTCAGAGTTTTCCGAATTTTCCGAAAAAAATTTCCAGAATTTTCCGACTTTTCCGAATAAAATTTCCGGAAAATTTTCCGGTAAAAAAGTTTTCTAAATTATGCAGGATCAAGTTCCCTATCAACTGGCATCATTACTTTCTCTCCGACAATGGTGAAGACTTGGTGAAAAAATCGAGGAAAATTCATGTAAATCGCTTTTCCGGAGTTTTTCAGACCAGGGAAGCGTTTGAGCGTTTTGCAACCTAAGACAAAGTTGTAGAGCGAAATGAGTTGCATAAAGTTGCTTTTATGGAAAACTCCATGGAAAACCCGGAAAAGCGGGAAAATCATCCGACAAATTTTCATCGATATGATCAGTGATAAATCTGTTTCAGGAGAAATGCAGAATTTTCCAATTTTTCTGGAAAATTTTCCGAAAATTTCCGGAATTTTCCGACTTTTCCGGAAAATTTTCCGACAAAAAAGTTTTATAAGCTATGCGGAATCATTTTTTTTTTCGTCCTACTGGCATCAATACTTTCCCTTCAACAATCATGAAAACTTGCATGAAAAATTGAGGAAAATTCATGTAAATTTTTTGAAAAAAATTTCATAGTAATAGGAAAAGTCTGTGGAAAATATGGAAAATCGGGAAAATTCATGTTATGTGCGATCAAGTTGGAATACAGCTAAAAAGCGCTGTTTAAAACATAATTTAAATTTCAGAAAACCGTTGCAGTACTTCAACGATTTGATACTCGAAAAATTGTTGTTTTCGGTTCGGCACCAAACATGACTTAAAAATTGTTTTAAAATATCTCCATGCAGCACGTAATAAAAATTTATATAACGTGAAAAAGGCAGAAAATAAAATAAGTAAAAATCTAGTTTTAAAACAAAACTGAGGCCAAGCCGCATGAAAAAGTAGAAAATAAACTTTTCTTCACACACACAGAGGTGGACTCAGATTTTATTCGCTGACAATCACCGATATATTTCAGTATGATCAATCAGAGGTAATAAGTGATTTGATTAGGGAAAGAATATTCAATAGAAATGTCTCAATAAAAAAATCTAAGTCCACCTCTGTGTGTGAAGAAAAGTTTATTTTCTACTTGTTCATGCGGCTTGGCCTCAGTTTTGTTTAAAAACTCCTTTTATACTTATTTTTTTTACATACAGAATCAACTTTGCTAAATATTAGACAGTCATATGTTAAATATGGTACAATTAATGACGTAGCCAACTTCAGTTTAAAATCCACTGACATGGAGCTTGAGCTAATCCACAATTACCGCAGAGCACCATATACCTATCTCATCATATCGGCAATGCTGGTGCAGCAGCTGAACTTGGAATTAAATTTGATTTCCCAAATTTTTGATTTGAGTCAATATATTCCACGACTATGTTGTTTAACACCACAGTAGGAAGCTCGGATTTATCTAGAGCATGTTTGACTCGGATGGGTTTTGTAAAAGCCCATTAATTGAAGACCACTTATATAGATCCTACAAATCCTCATTGAGCCGATAGACACAATCCTCCATTAGTCCTATAGATCTACTAAGGTATATCTGTACATCATCAACGTATTAATGAATAGAGCAATTTTTAATAGCACTGGTTGGCTCGTTTATGTACAGGCTAAATAAAAATGGACCAAGGATAGACCCTTGAGGGACACCTGAAGATAGTATTCACAAGCGTATTACCTATACCATATGATTTTAGGTGTAAAAATTAATGTAATACAAGAAAAATATAATTCCGATTTCATCTCTCACGTCATAGTAAAAATTATAATTAATTACTCAACATTTGTACGTACCTAATAAAAACTCAATTCCTTAGATCCTTTATGTACCATTTCAACCTTATTTCAAGCAAATTCCTAAACTCATTTTAACCCAGAATGGGGGAAATTAATTCAAAAGTAACGAACACAGTGACTAAATTTAATATCACCAATCACCATTCCAGTCATTTTGCACGTAAGTACAAGAAAATATCACTTAAATACATGTTCTCCGTGATATTACAAGGTATTGTCAGCGGAAAAATTCTTACCTTTATTTAACCGGAAATTTTTATGAGGTATACTAAGTACCACGTCGCGTGATTTGCTTTTATTTCCACTGCACAGGGAATTCACTCCAAAATTGTTTTAGAGGAGTACGTTGCATGAACGTATGCCAGTTTACACATTAAATAATATTATTGTACACGCAATTGGAGCGGTTTTCTGAGTAAAGTCAAAGTGAAGAAAATGTTCCCTGCTAACAACGACTATAGTCATTTGGAAAATTACAGTCATGAAGTCATTGCCTCTATTTGTTGTGACTTTTCTGAAATCTACATACGATAACGACACCAAATTAGGAAATTCACACATTGCAGATATTAAAATGCTCGTAAGAAAATACATAAATTAGAGAGAATCATGATAGAACAATTTAGCACAGTTAGTTTTAGAGAAAAACTCATACGGTTGAGGAAGGCTTGATTTTAGAGTGTTCTTGAAAGATCAAAGGAAAACTGCCGGAGACCACCCTGTTGCTGGTACAATTTCTGAGATTTTTTCAAGCGAACATTTAATACATACAAACTTTTTGCTCTCGAATACTAACGTACATACGTTAAACTACATATTAAGAACACGTCTTTTTGATTTTTTCTAAAATGAAAATTTTGGTCCTCCCATTACAATCTGCTCGAAAAAGGACCCATTATGGTTTTCCCTCCCCGGGTTTGTGAGGTAAAAAAAAAATATGATTTTATAATTTTTGAGTAATATGCTTATTAAGTGTAGCCTTTTTTTTTTTAACAAACTGAAAGCTTTTAATGTGTCCTCAAAAATTCAGACAGTTTTTTTCCTTCAGAAATGAAGTAATTTTTAACTAAAAAAGGGCTACGCTTAACTGAAACTATTTTTTAACGAGCCACCATTTGATTACATTTCAAGTTGATCCAATGTAAATTGACTGAGTTACACCGAAAACCACTACGAAAAATGGTGTCTTTGGGAAATCGCATTTAACTTTTGGTCTTTTTCTTGCAATTTTACAGCACGAACTAAAACTCCTATAAGTATGTCGACACTATAGTATAACTCCTAAATGTATTCTATTTATTTTTAAAGTGAGTCATTTATGTTTAAGATTTCGCCATGTGACCTTCAGTCGAAAAGATAACGACATAGAGTAAAGAACTGTTTTGGGTATATTAGAACATGGCAGAACGAGCAGGTATGTCTAATTAGTCGACCGTTTCAATTAAAATGATACATAAAAATAATATGATCAAATAATTATCATAGAATGCGCCTCACTAAAAAATAAGAAAATAAAATCAGAATAGTAATGATGATTATAAAATAAAAGCGAGTAAATGATTATTATTTCCTCCAGTTCATAATGAAATAGCAAAAATGTACCTACTGTGGTTTTGTGGTAATTTTAAATTGTTGTACGTGTGCAACACATCTAATTTTTTTAAATTAATATGAAGCATTTAGCGGCAATATTGTTTACTTATATCACTGACGTAAATTATTTTTTGAAAAAATATTTGCTTCAGGCCGAAAACGGTTTTTGAGGAATGACTCCGATGTAAAGGAGGTTTTAGACAGTTTTGATTTATTGGACATAGAAGATGATGATGATGAAAACGACGGTGAAATTTATGGTGATATCGATAATATATTTCAACATATTTCTGATGTAGTTCATAAAGCTGAGGCTGATGTGCCTGATAAGCATTCAGAAGAAGACTTGTAGGATATTATGTAGAAGATCTTAACAAAAGAACGGAGCCAAAAAAAGTTAAGGCGGAGTTTTCTTGGAGAAAAACAAAATGTTGAAATACCAACTACTGAGTTCATTACCAATAGTATTAATGAATGATGTTCCGAAAAGACAAGGAATCAAGTGGGTATTATTTTTCACAAACCACGAAGATCTTGGGCACTACATCTTCTGAAATATACCAGCTAATCGGAATGTACTTACGTGTTGCGAATGGGTGATTTTGCTCGAATTTGCATGTACTGGAAGAAACCCTGGGTTATCAAGATTCAACTGTTGTAATTTCATATATGACCTTACCTAATCTACATTTTAAACTAATCAAGCTAAAGTAATGATAGTTAATCAACTAAGCAAACTAAGAGTTAGGATAATTGATATCAAACTTATGATAAAACCAATATTAATAACAATAGTAATAGATAAATCAGACGTGAAAGGATTTAGCTATAGGATGAAAAAAGAGTAATAATGAGACGATAGAGACATCATGCATGCAATTGTATAACAATTAGCAGATAGTAATATGTAACAGACATAAGGTTATGAACTCATAAAGTGTTGTAAGGCTCACAATCTGAAATGCCCAGCACTGAAACTCATACGAGTATCCAGAGGAAGATTATTTCAGACTCTGACACCATGAATGAAAAAGCAGCGCTAACTAAAAGAAGTCTGAAACCTTGGAAGAATAATTTGCTGGGTACGACGTGATCGGAGAAACCCTAGAATTTTTTTTAGATAAATGGGACAATGATTATTTCTTAATATATACATTATGATACTAAGTCGGAATTTTAAATAATCATCCAGTGAGCAGCCAAAAATCTGCCTAGAAAATTCAAATATATGATCATATATTCGGAGACCAAAAATGTATCGCGCGCAAGCATTAAACGCCACATTAAGTTTCCTACGATTAATGCTGTCAACACTGGAATATATGCAGGCATCATAATTTATTATGAGAATTAAAAGTGCTTTGACAAGTCGTTTATAAGGTTTATAAGGTGTATACCATGCATGACGCCTTAAGTTTCTTACGCCGCCATAGACTTTGGAAACAGTTTTGTCAATGTGATAATGCCATGTCAACATTTCATCCACAGTCATGCCTAGATTATTTATAATCTATACGGGTACTGTTTAGATACAATGCCGAGACACTCACAGTGCTAATCAATCTATGAAAAAGTATTATGCTTTGCGATTTAATTGGATTCAGCACCAGATTATTATCCACAGCCCATGCATTAATTCAAGATAAGTCATTATTGAATTCATCAACACTGTCGGATATATTGTCAACATTGGCTAGAAGATATATTTGAATGTCATCAGCATAGTATAGTATTGAACAAGATTCCGGAATAAGTAACAAATCATTAAAGTTTATCATAAACAATAACGGCCCCAAGATTGAACGCTGCGATACCCCCGAAAATAGAGGTAATAAGTCTGAAGTTCTATTGTGAGCTACAGTGGATCGCTGTCTACCTGTGACATTGGACCATATAAAGTTCGCTGCTGTGGTACCAAATTCAAACTGACTAAGTAGTTTAAAACATAAGATACGATGATCCGCCGAGTCAAAGGCTTTCAAAAAGTCGAGTAAACGTAGTATTGTGGGTTGTCGTATTTCAATGTTTTGTCGTACCTTCTCAATAAGATAGAGAAGAGTAGTAATAGTACTCTGGTTAGCTCTAAAACCAGACTGTTGATCGGGAATTAGATTATTATTATCGATAAATTCCCGGATTTGATTGTATAGCAAGAGTTCCAATACAGATACAATGTCTCGGAATAGGTTCCATCTGCTACGAAACAACTTACATTTAGCCACTGAAACTAATTCAACAGATATGTTATAGAAAATACGACCTTTGGAAAATCCAATTAAAGAAAAATGTGGATGCATTACTAATTAATGTGGCCTTTTTAAGAGTATTATGTCTTAGACACACAGCACTCTTAATGAAGAAATAACTAACGACTCATTAGTTCTATAATGATTCATTATAAACTGCGGACACACAGCCATTTCTTTAATTAAGTTGTGCTGTCAAACTGGTTTTGATAAACTTATCACCTTAAAGAAGCAATATGAATCGAATTAACGCGATAAACTTTGTATTCATTTATTTTATTTTCAATCTAACAATTTCCAAATGAGAAACACATTTTATTTAAAAAAATGTTAAATAATATAATTTGTGATTTGCATTTCTTTGCATTTCTTCTTCTTATTTTTCAAATCGGAAGATGCACAGCGGAGCTCGAGATTTACATTATATGCCAAATCTAGCACATTTTTCCACCTTATAGCTATAATGAAAGAGGAAAGCACTTCACTAGTGTACTTCATTATCATCTGATTTTCGATCTATAATGACATATACTGTTTGACACACGGCATTTTAATGAATAGTTAGTACAAATGATTCATTAGTTCGTGCTGTGTGTCTAGGGTATTATACTCTTTTCAATCAAGAAAGTTGCATACTCTCTCTATTTGGAAGAATTAGCAGAATATACTCTTTTTGTAAAAATCCTTGAACATATTTTTTTATTTGTAGTTAGTTTTCTAATAATTCGCTATTAAAAAACGGCAACGCCATATCTGGCCCATTTTGATTGCATACAATGACATTGACAACACTCCAATTACTTCATTCAGTTTTCACTTATCATTCTCTCTTCTGCGAGTTGCGTTTGCAACGTTGGTTTGCAATAATTGTAATATTGTCATTGCTTTGTCAATTTTGCAGCTGATACTGATAGTCACAATGAATAATTTAATGTACATTGACATTATTTGCTACCAGTTTAGTTTTACATCGACGAGGGCATACAATTCAAGAGAAATGTCTTGATCAGCAGATCGATAGAAAGAGATTACCCACGAGAATAGGACGTCATTTGAAAAAATAAAATGAAAAAATGATTATAAAATTTGAAAGAAAGAATTCCATGTAGCTTTAAGAAAATTGAGCATGTGTGTGACAGAGAGAAATATACTTGGTTTTTTCTGAAGGGGAAATGTTTACATTTTTCAATAACCAAGCACGTTGTTTTTTTACAAACTGATGAATAATATGGGTGTAGTGGTTCATTTTACACACTGCGATTTTTGCATGTATTTATGGAAAAATCGAAATTGCATACTTTTGTTTTTATTTTCGTTACAAAGGACTTTACAAATATAATTTCAATCTGTCGTTTGATTGGTAAATTTACAAACAATTGTGAACCTGTGTGTTGTGAATTATTGTGTGAATTACTGTGTTGTGTAATAATAAAATTGATTGATCTGCACTTATAAGTGTTGTGTATAAACTTAATTATAGTTATAAATAGAAAAAGCTCAATTTGGTAATAAAGTGTGCAGTAACATACTGTAAATGGGAACGGGGCCAATCGCTTTTACGTTTCCCAAAGGATGAAATTGGGTAAGTTAGATTTTTTCTTTTATTTTGAAAGTAATAGCATAAAAATTCGTGCATCTAAAAATCTGTAGCAGTTTCCCAAACTCGGCGTATAATAAAAAAACTTTTACTCGTTCTGGTTATTTTTTGAAATGTTCAACAAGTTTTCGGACTGCCTTAGTTATGTTTCTTTCATTACTTTTCAAATTGTCCGATATCCATAACAAAATCAGTAGAGCTTCATTGGATGTAGAAGTTTTTTCAAGTAAAACAATCGTGCAAACTGGCTACAATCAAACAGTGAGACGAAAATATAGTTGAATACAATTATTCTATATACCTGAACATTTGTGATGTTTCTGAAATTGAGCGCTTCAATGGAAGGGAAATAAGTCTGTTTTATGGTAATAACGTTGTTTGTAAAAGCATTAAAAATAGAATAAATAAATTGACGGCAATTTATGAGGAAAATACAATCTCCGTCAATTGGTTGCATTTGCATTGCTCATTTGCTGTTAAGACCGACGAGCGACTTTGTGTTACAAAACGAATTAAATTTCCCACAAAAAATATCGGAAATGGTATTTTAATTTAATCAATACAAAACCAACACAATTTTCGCAACACAATTTCTCACTTCTTGTCCACGACGGCAAAATATTTCAATTGTGAAATGATAACTGTCAAATCCATTTCCCCCTTGTAAAGCCCGTATGACCCTACATTTTCCCACATTTTAAATGCATTAAAACACAGGACAATGTCAGATTCGCATAAAAGAGATAGCAGGAATTTTGTGAAAGAGATCAATAGTAATTCTCAGTAAAATCAACTGTCAATAAACTGCCACCCATTCGTTTAGAAAACTTAGTCAAAGTAGTTCATTTTAATACCCACTGTGCAGAATATTTCGTTTTAGGATGTACATGTTTTTCTTTTTCTAATTTTAATAGCACTGCCATTTAGCATATTTATATTTGAAAAACATAAAATCTTTAGATCTGAATTCATACTTCGCTCAAATGTATTCACAATCTGTCAATTGCCAATGTCAAATTGTCAAAATTAAGTTTCCAGGAACTTAAAAATGCAAATCGAAGTACATTTTTAGTGTATTGTTTTTGACACCTATTCATTTTTTTTAATTACGTTTATGCATTTTTCATGCCTATAGCATTCGCATTCAGACCAATTACAAACTTAACTTGTACACTATTCATATCGCTCTGATTATATTAAAAATATATTAAAAATGCAGAAAAAATGAAGTGTCATACGGGCTTAAGGAAAGTTGGGAATAACTATTAATTCATTTCACTCCTTATCATTGTTTTAATCTTGCTTACTTTGTCTAGCAATTTTATTCAGAACACGGTAAAACTGAGTGTCATAATTCTACTGGGTAAACCATAATAAATTACATTTTTACAAATTCAATTAAAATTTCGTTAATTAGCTCTTTTTAGGTTTCAGTTTCTTTTTAATAATATATGGACATGGAAAACTTCTTTTATACAACAGTACAATTCCACGATATAGGCACTTTTTATTACAAATATTAATGTAAAAAAATATTGTTTTTTTATATAGCATAGGTGTATTATTTGTGATCCAGAGGAAGAACTAAAATTTCATCTTAAACAGATCCTAAAGCCCAAATCTGTCGCTCGCACAGCAAAATGAAGTTAAAACAAATTGCAGCCAAACATGTTTTCTTTCTAATAGTTTAAAAAAAATTGCATGTAGAACCAATTTATGGAAATTATAGCGTTTGAACAAAATACAAGCAACTTTTATATGAAAAACTCCTGCAGTAAGACAAGGCACGAAGACTGTGATGTCCCTGCTGACCGGCCTGCTGCTCTCTTTTTTTGAATTTGTTCATGGCTTTGTTATGGCCCAATATAAGGAAGATTCTTCTTCCAGCAGCCAAGGGCCCATTCTAGCGAAATAATCAGCAAAAACAATAACCTCAGATGGTATTGCTCTGCAACTGTAGGTTATTTTGCTGATTAGCCCAACAGCTGGCTGCGATGAGCGCTTAGTGGAGCAATCGACGATTACAATAATAATTAACTTCGCATGGTAATTATTATGTAAGGCGATTGTTTACTACTAAGCGACTCAGGTGCTGCAACCGGTAGAACAAACGACAAGGTTGTTGTCGTTTGTTTACATCCGCATTGTGAGCAAAGAAAGCTTACTTCCGAGTATAGGTTCATAAAAGACCAATGACTGGTCTGTCGAGTGCCGTAGTATTCTCGCCGTTAAGCGTTCAGTTTAGAGTCGCGTTTTCCAAGTTAGCGTGAAGTTAAGAGTGCGGGTCGTGAATATTTTTAGCATTGTTGAGATAGGGCAGTTTTGCGTAAAATAAAGGTTTATATATGAGTAATTCGAGTGTTGTCATTTTTTCAATCAGTTTTATTAGAGTTAATCGTTGGATAATTGTTCGATTGTATATTTCGGGGGTTACATGTAGATTTTTTTTTATTTTGTATGTAGATTTTTTTCCATTTACTGGTTGATGTGTGTATCCAAAACCCTCGAGAATACTTCACAAGCCATGAAACAGACTCCCTCACTACCACATGAGAGCCCCAACGGAGTCCCCATATTCTAAACTATTTGCAGTGCTCTTATGTAAAACTGAGAAAAGTTTGCATTGAATAGCTCTTCCTCTCTAAACTACTATTCATACAGAAAAATTATGTTCTGGTAATCTTAAGCTTGCTTTCTTCTCTTCCGAACCGAAATAACATTTTTATACCTCTCATAAAAAAGTCATTTAGAAAAAAAATATTTTATTTGAACCACATGACCACGATTCCTCAAACAAAAACTCTAAGCTGAGTAATCATTGTGTGTCATGGCATGCCGTGCGTAACCCCCGAAGGAACTTAACAATTATTCTAAGATTTTTTACAAATTTGCTGTATGGAATGACGGCATTGTCAAGCATTACGTTAGAGAAGGTCGAAGTATCCAACTAGGTTTGGTTTTTCCCCAAACTTGGAAAAGAAAATTTTCGCCAAAAAACATGAGCCTGTGATTGGAAGAATTTGTTTCACTACCACAAAGTAAGAAAGTGCGGTCTTGCCAGATGCCTTGACACAATTTTTGTCTCAAATATTGTACAACGCTTATAAATGACTTCCCTAAGTATCAATGGAAAAATAATCCCAAAATTAGCAGCTTTGAACTTTGCTAAAATATATTCTTTTTTTAATTTTGTTTTAGTTAAATCAAATCCTTTAGTTTTCTTAATGGACATAAAATTATATTGTTTAAGATGGCATCCAAATTTCAGGAATTTTTGCTATACCGTACGTAGGTATTATTAGAGCCACAAATAGATATTAGACATTACATAGCAGTATATATTTCTGGTGGTGGTTCCACGTTAGGTGCACTAAACATATATCGATATTGCTCAATGCATACAGAACGGAGATAATGTTACGTAAAGAGTCTTGTTAATTCATACCGAGTTTAGTGAGGTTAGCTTGGCTGTTCACTTTGGCGTATACGGCAGGCAGCAACCCAGCCGTACTGATGAGTATACGGTTCCTGCTGATATGAAACGCCTGCTTTTACATAAGAATTTCTTTTTAAAGATTTTGCGTTTGTAAAAGAGTTTTTTTTTTTGTAAGGTTACTTGTTTGAATTCGGGTCGTTATTCCAAATACAATTTATTATTTGAATTCAGTGTTAACAGAAGCATTTCTATTATAATTATCACTAATTTTCGCTCACAATCCCATCAAAATATTTCTACTTGCTTTGTAACTTTTATTTATTTTCACTTCATTATCTTAATCAAGACTCTCTTCTGTTGCCTTCAATACCCTAAAATTCACTGATAACTTTCACGTGCAAAAGTATAAAAGTTTAAGTATCACTGACTAATGAATGCTCTTAATATTCTACTTCTTACTTCTTGGTACCTACATTAAGAATTTCCATACTTCATAGCACATAATAATATATCAAATTTAAACAACTTCAACAAGAACCCATACAAATGAAATCAGTTGAATAGACAAAGGTGTTAACCTGTACTCCTAAAATGTTTTGAAATATACTAAGAAACCAAAACAACACCAAAAATCTAAAAGGAGATAAAACTTTAATCACTAGAAATAACTTCATAAGTACATTAATTATTCACGCCAAACATTAAAATAATGAATTCCATATGCGGAAGAATTTTCTTTTCATTTTCTTAAAGATATTTCTTGACAAATCACCAACAACAAAGTAGAAATGAATTTCAAGAATTTACAGGAAATTTCATGAAATCTTCATGCACAACAAAGTTATATGTTATTTTACTTACAATCTGCTGGCATTGCAGGTGAAAATCACGGAATGCATTCAGCAGCGACAGCACCTGGAAATCTTGATTTTAACAATTACACACAATATTAAGAAGAAGCACAAAATATTCTTACACACACATACATAACACATTAAGTCATTTTAAAGGAATCATTTACCTGTTTAATGTAAATACAAAACATGGTAAACAAGTGAAAACCCAACTCTGTTGTACATTTGCAAGTTGAAAGCCACGAACTGAATCTCATGTTATTATGACAATACCTACTTGACACAGTTTTGGGAGATGGTAGGAATTCTCCCATGCTGTGGGAATTTCTGTCATAAAAAAATTTATAAAGGGAGAAGGGAATAATTTCGTTTTCCCGTACAAAATTAAGGGAAAAATCGTGCACTCAAAGTCTAGAAAATATTTCCGTAAATTTGACAAACAAAATTGAATTTTCGTGTGCAAATATGTTAGATTAATTGCGTATGATCTTGAAACTCATATATTGAGCATTTTTTCAGATAGGAAAGCTTTCAGAACTTCGATGGGAATAAGAAAATAACACAGGTGCACAAACTTGCTTATGCATACATAGCTGAAGTGACTAGAACTATGAACTCTCATTTGTAAGCCATATGTAATTCCACTGATCAGTTTATTCTTAATTAGCGATGGATTTCTATACAGGTCTCCCCTATCAATAAAAGTAATTAATGTTCAAAAGTAAACTGTTCATTTTGGTGTCGAAAATTAAATAGAACTAAAAAAATACTCAGGCAATATAATAACGGAGAAACAATATTCTCGTTTAAGAGTTGATGCACAAAAGCTAAATCGGCAACGATGCAATGATTCTCAAGCGAGTGCATATTTAAAAGCTCAACCGATTCTCAGGGTGGAAGAATCAAAGAATTATTCCAGGGTAGGTACCTAATAGCAAAGTGTAAGAAGTTCTACTGCACAGACTCGATACGGTCGATGTGTGTGGCGTAA
Source organism: Dioctria linearis (assembly GCA_963930735.1). NCBI lineage: Eukaryota > Metazoa > Arthropoda > Insecta > Diptera > Asilidae > Dioctria > Dioctria linearis. Next base: position 183,118,513 of record OZ005743.1, read on the forward strand.
AATGGAGACCAGACTTGGTCAGCGTATTCAAGTACTGGTTTCACAAAGCAAGTACAAACGCAATGTTATGGTTGGATTCGAGAACTCTCGGAACCAACGTTTTATAAAACTATTCTTCTATGGTCAGATTTGACAACCAAGTCACAGACAGAACCCACACGAAATGATTGGTTTTTTGATTCCTGTGGAAGATCTTAACCTCACATTTGTCTATATTGAGTACCAAATTTTGCCTTTGCACCAATCGTAAAATTTATACAGGTCACCACGTACCTGTTCACAATCATGAATAGATTTAATCTGAGCGAAAAGCTTAATGTCGTCCTTGCTGTGTCTGAAAACAGAGACAATGTTCTCAATAGACAGAATAAACAACAGTGGACCCAAGTAACTACCTTTAGGTACGGCACACGAAGCCTTCGCGACTCCAGAGATGGAATGGTGAAAATAGATTTGGTATGCTCTGTTATCTAAATAATACTCCATCCATTTGAGAAATGTGGGGAGAAACCCATACTTTTCCATTTTAAAGAGTACACGGAGTGAGATAACTTCTCGAAAGATTTACTAAATTTTGTATAAATAGAGTCTGTCTGGCAGCCCTTTGGAAATCCGCCAATGGTATTCGAAACAAATTTCCGATAAATTGGTGATTGTAGATCTGCCCGAAATAGAGCCTTGTTGGTATGAAGAGAGCAAATTCTTACAGAAAATTGATAGCTAAGAATAAGTGATAGATTTGAATAATTTAGGCATAGAAGATAATTTTGCAATAGGCCTATAGTTAGAGATTATATTTTTACTACCTTTTTTGTGGATAGGCATGATGAAAGGATTTGTCCATAGCTGAGGAAAACAACCAATATCGAGAGATTTTTGGAAAATAATTCTCAGCGGGGTTGCCAGGGAGTGGCAACATGACTTAAAAAAGGCTGGAAGGATCGCATCACGACCCGTTGTAAAGTCATTTGTAAGCCCATTAATATGATCAAGTATATCCTCTGGTGCAATTGTAGGGATAGTGAATGAAACGCTATAGGAGTCTAGGTTGGAAATTTGATGAGGTAAATGCATTGCCAAAAAATGAAACAAACATATCACAAATTTCAGACGAATCATCACTAACAAAAATCTTGGTACCTTATGTGGAAGTAATCGCTCGGATTTAAATATACAAATTTTCATTCTTTAACTTATTTTTGTTGTTTTGAGTCTTGAGAGGTGATTGATCTTATTTAATGTTATTTAGGGTGAGTAATGTTTGAGATCACTGCTTGAATTGCAGGAAATTTGCTCACGAGAATGCATTAAATGGAATGAAGAAGACTTGGATGATTTTGAGTGTAATGAAATGTAAATTTACAAGGGTCTCATCTCTCCAAAGAATATTCCGCCATTTCTTTATTACTTCTGATGCATTTAGCAAGTGATACTTTAAAGTGTATTCTATTCTGAACTGTAAATTTTTGCCTCTTAAAAGTGGCATTTTTGGCGACTCTTCATGGTAGTTTGGAAGTCTGTAGCCTACATCGAACTGTATAAGCACTGACCTGGTTCCAAAAGTCAGTGCGAAAGTCGTCCCTGGATCTGATGTCGTCAATAATAATAAGCCGCGGTCAATCATTGCTTGGGCTTTTCCCAATTTTCTTATCTTTTTAAAAGGTTTCAAAATTACTGAATCAAATTTCTCTCCTCCAGGGTATAGTGTGCTTTTCGACCCACCTTAGAAAAACTATTTCAGCTAATTGATTCTCTTGTAATTTCAGATAATAACTATCTCGTTTGGACGCAAATTTATTAAAGAATCGAGGCTCCTACCATTTTTTTTACCAGCTGTATATAATTCAACAAAATCCGATTTAATCAATTAAATTTTTTAATTCGCGACGAATGTAGAAATATAAATTTTTCTGTTTCTTACCACCGCCTATGATATTTCCAATGTGTTGAAGTTTTTTATTCAGAGAAGCTAGTCTCTATCCCTGTAAAGGTCGAAATGAATTATCCCTACCAACTGTAAGAAATAAATTCAGAACTACCACCATACTTACGAAAATATTACTTCGTTAAATCTTTGAAAATCAAAAAATTCCCCAACCATCCGTGCAAGTGTTATGAAAAAATCACCGTTATACTTAATTTAAACAGAAGCGAAAACACTTTTACACGGCAACTCATACTTTTGCCATGAAATGTGTGTTGCAAAATTAAACTTTCAACCCCCTTGCCCCTCCATCCTCCTGGAAAAAACGGTACAGGAGCTGGAGTTTTATATTCGCAGCTTACCCGGAGGGATAGCAGATGTTACAATAAGTTTTTGAGACCGGACTTGATATGCTACATGCATTCAACGTATAATTTCGGCACCACCTTTTTGTCGCGACTGAGTACCTACCCATAACCGCCAGATGTCACAGCATGACGAAAATGAAATAGAAATCTGTTGTTTATCGAGTCCTTGGCACCCTTGTTCTGCCAAGGGAGCAATATAAAATCTCTAGAGGAAATCATAAAATTTCAAAAAGACGTTAAATTCAAAACTATGGACATTTTCAAAACGGTCAGTAATTTTACCTCCTGATAAATACACTGTTTCGGATATTTGGTGCCCCAAAAAACGGAGTGATTCCAGGAAATAGAGAAAATAACTTTTCTTCGAAAGGAGAGTTAATTTGCATAAAAAAAGCAATAACTCACGAATTTTGAAAACATAAACTGACAAAGAAAGTTTAGGGGAGCAAACGGATTTTTTTTTCCACATTGTAAACCTGCCCCATATTTTTCATTACAACAAGTTCATAACATTTTGTCAGGCAGAAGGGTTCGTTCGGTTGCCGATTAAAAAGACGGATACACCATTTTCAACTCATATTTTATCCGGGCAGACAGAAGAATACTTACCCGAACGGGGGCGGACATATCGCAAAGGTCTTCTCTGGGGAGTAATGAGTGTAGAAACTTTTAAGGAAAATTTATTGTTTCACAGAGACTTCCTTTAACTTTAAAGCGAAATGTATAGCTGCTATGACCTTCATGTGCTCCTCTTCCATTAACGTAATAAAATAAACTCCTTGCAGCAGTTTTGGGAATTTTTCAAAGACTTTCTTTCTTGCACATCATTACAAGAAGTTCATGGAATCCATGGTGGCGCGCTTATTCGGTCGTTCGTCGCTTAAATAACTGTTTTCGTGTTTTGGAAAATCGATAAAAGGATGGTTTTGTTTATTTCGACAGTACTCGAGTATCCAAAAGTATCATATGTGAATGTCAAATAAGTACAGATGCCTTCGTGTAGTGTATTATGTTTTTTTTTTAAAATAGAGAAAACAGAGTTAACACGAAAGAATATTTGAGTATGCACTTTTATTTATTGAAATGGTGGCGATAGAGGGTAAAGCGTTTATATATCTCTGTCTATTCTAGACGGCTATGAAAGTCTATTTGAACAAATTTTTGTTTTATTATAATATTGGTTCTTGCAACATACTTTTGTTCCTTAAAATTCACTTTGTATGTGATGGACCAGGCCTGGGTTAAAACCTGACCATTGCTTGATACCCAATTTATTATTTCATATAACGTTACGTCCAAACTTAACTATTATGATGACCATACCGTGTGGTGACGATATACACAAATAATCGCTATTTCAGCTTCTGGACTGTTGTTGTACTTTTGGTGCTTTCCCGTAGCAAAACATACACAACTGGAGTTGAGCTATATTCCGGATCACTAAGCTTTTCTGAATTTGTTGAATACCCTGCACTTTACTTCTGCTGGGTATAACCGCGATGCTCAAGGGCTTCTCGACGTTGTACCTGCCTTCGCTTTATTCATCCCTTTCTGCTTGCACTATTCTTCTTCGCTGTGGTGCCCTTCTAGATTTTTCCGACATCCTGCTAGCCTTAGGTGAGGCTCATTAGTCTTGATCTTTTTTTGTTTTAAGACAATTTTCTTCTTAATGTTTCTAGTCATTTACATTTTAATCACCCTTATTCTTCCTACACTACCTCTTATTTTTTGTAGTGCCCTTCTAGTAAAACAAGGCGTATTAAATACGCATCAGAATTTCCCATCATTTCTCTGTTGCCATGCATACCTAGGTTTTTTTCGGCATCCCGCTTACTGAATTTTCTGTGTGACCGCACCTTTTCGTAATCTTGCGTGGACTCACTTAACTTTGATTCTTTCTTGGTAACAGCAAGATTCCGGCGCCACCGTTTGACCTTCAATCTTCGCCACGAGCACTCTGACGGAAACTCCACCATTTCACCTTTCGGAAAAAACTAAACCCAAATTTTAAGATCGTGCCCACATTGCTCACCGAACAATTCAACTTTTGTAAGAGCTGCAGGAGTATTCTCACAGCTTATTATAAAACTTTACGTTTTATAACAATAGTGTTGATAATGTTCTTGCAGTTTTTATAAATCCTCTATAAAGCCAATTTGGGCACACTGTATAAAGGCAATGGGGACCACTTTATAGAATCGTACTACGATACTTAAGTTCCTCCGGGGAACGCTCTAGGATCACATATAAAACATCTTATATAACGAGTTTTTTGTAAAAGCGTGTTGTGTAAACATTCTAGCAGCGTTTATAAAACTGATTTATTATTGCTGTGAAAATGTTCTCCGTATTTACATACACATATATTTCAAGTTTTAAATGTATCTGTTAGACGTGGTTATTGTACTTTTTACAATATATGTGATTCTTTTCTCCTGGTGTAAAATATGTATACAAATAATTTTGCTGGTATGCGATATCATCCTATAAATGAACAAGTATTTATCTTTATAAGTTTAATCATATACCGCAAATATAATAGCATGTATTGAAATTGTCTACTTGAAAGTAAAAAAAGTTTACGCCAAATATATTCAATTAAATTTATTGGCAATCAAATTTTTCCGTAAAAGTTTTAAATATAGCTCGAAATAGTACAACGCACCTGTGAATTTGTGAAAATTTATAACATTGCTTAAGGTCCGGTATAATTTGGATTATTACATAATTTGATATTTTACTCTAAAAGTATTTTTAAAATTGTCAGAATAGACCGTTAATTTATTTGTTTAGCATAAAATTCATATATGCACCAAATATATATATTAAGAAAATATTAAATTTGTGCTTTCGCAAAATGGCGGCATTCGCAGCTTAATAGTTTTTGAAACAAATGGCCGATGTTAAAACAACAATTTAGCTCTATCCAGAGCTATAATAAAAAAAATATTTTTTTCTAAAACTTCTATAAAACCATTAAATCATATTTTCACGCTTGAGAATTAATTAGTTACTCTGAGAACCTTAATAAAACCATGGAGCTCTTTTGCCTTTTTTAGAACCCTTATAAAATACTTCAGCTTCCTTCATAACCTCTATAAAACGATAGAGCTATTTGGTTTCTTATCGAACTATTATAGAACTCCCAAAAAACATACTTATCCGTACCGGTAATATCCAAGTTTGACGTTTATCTTCTACGATCATATTGAATAACTATGTCGTTTAAAATTGTGCAAACAATCGAAAAAGGGTACTCCAACCCATGTCTCTGTATAGTGTCTGCAGCTTGGGAGTTTGATAATCTGTTGCATTGTCCTAATAAACGCTCAAGCAATATTAACAAGCAAATCAGAGATAAGTACTCGCAGCCTCAGACTGACTGATCGCAACAGGCTTGCATAAAAAAACGATGCAATTTTCATACTTATGAAGCTGCGACAGAGGAGCTAAATAAGATGTCCGAAATTTCTGATAGTGATAACAACGATGTTGCAAGGTCTGCAAAATCTTCAGTAAATAAAAAAATATATTTGAGACAATAAATAGGGCGAACTCCGAAGTTTTAGAAGCGGTAGGTATTATTTCAATAATTTTGGGACAAATAACTAAGTAATATTTCTCGTATAGCAACAGTACCAAAAGCAGCCTGCATGCAGTACCATCAATACATGCGATAGTTCTCCGTCAAGTATTGCAGTATCGCATCACTTGAACAGCTTGAACAGCTTGAGGAATTGCAGAAAAAACTATCCAAAGAAGACTGTATGACCGAAATGGGGAAGATGTAAAAAAAAAGGATTATTATTTTCGTTTTTATAATGTATATTTTCATGATTACAAATAATTTAATAATACATAAGTAAGTACATTAAGCTGTAGTTGATCCCAAACCTTCCAAACCCAATCAGTAGAAGATTGGGGTTCAAATAAATGGATAAGAAAAATATTTTCTTGTTTATGTTGAATTAAGATGTTATGCCATGTGGATAAAGAATTATAATTTTAAGATAATATATAGGAATATATTTGTTTTGTTTTCTAAATAAACTGAAGTTTTTTCATATTAAAATTGTTTTATAACGTATGAAGTAATGGTATTAATACAGTTTCTTCGTCATTGTATTGTACTGCTACTAATTTACACTTGATGCTATTTACAGCATATTCCACTTCGCAAAATCCATTATCCACAAAAATTTCACTTTATAGCGTGAGCGCGATAGGAAGTCTATGACAGAACGCAAAATAGTTTTATAGGTATTGCTATAGTTTTATAAAAGTCTACTCAGAAACTGTTTGAAACAAAATAGTTCCCAAGTTTCAAAAGGCTTCCAATGATACTTCAGGATAGCTAAATTGTTTTATAACTGCCACTTCTGCTACTGATTTGCTGTCGACAATAAATTGTTTTATAATGGCTCTCAATGCAGTTTTCGGAGGCTTTATGAAAGCTTTATACAACTTAATAGCATCCAGAGCCAAAGTGTTTTAATAGGGTTCAGATAAATGGCATTGCAGAACACTATAAAACCATTATATAACGAAGTAGCTCTCGAAGCTAAACAGTTTTATACCTAGTTCGGAAAGCATTCCTAACAACACTGCATTATAAAACATGTTAGTGTCGAAAACCAAAAAGCAAATCTTGTAACTTTTATAATACAATTTTGTCACGTGAATCCATTATAAAGCCCTTTTAAAACACAGATCCAATTTTCGCAGCCATATAGCTGCTAAAATTGTTCCTTGGGTGGGATCTTGCTACTTCGCTAGTTGCTACAAATGCTTACATATGCATTCTCTATGATCAACCCTAATACAATTGATTTTAAACTTATACCACGGTGACATCGAATTTCTACTATGGCAATTATTTTATGAATAACTTAATAATAACAATTTCATTTTATTACTTCGAATACAATTCCACATACTTAACTCTGTAGCCATATCTGCATGTCGATTCGAACGTCTATTACCTCGGAAAAGCTCAAGTCTGTTCCAATTTCGACCTTCTAAATAACCCTTTGTCTAATTTGACAATTCGCATTGATACTTGAGCATACAGTGCGTTTACATGAATACTTGAAATATACTTAAAGTATGCTTGAAGTAATCAAAATATCATGAAAACGCTCATTCAACGCGTAAATTTCAACTTACTTAAGTAATTGGAAAATTAAATTCAAGAAAAATTCAAGTCAAGTAATTGGAATCAATTCAATCAACCGCTCTTCCTGAGCTTCAAGTGGATTTCAAGTGAAGTACTCACGTATTCATGTAAACGTACTGATATTTACCTTAGAATATAGAGACAACAGGAAGTGTTTACCTATCAAATTCGTGTGCATGAGCATGGCTTTTTTTAGGGTATCATGAAGTAGGTCAGAATTATATTGAAGAAAGTGACAAATATTTCGAACTTGTGCTAAAACTGAAAAATTAAAAATAATTTCTTGAAAAGTAGTGCTGAATAAGGTAAATAGTGTAATGCTCTAGAGACACACCAATCTTAAAGAAGAAATAACTAACGACCCATTAGTCTATAATAATTTATTATAAACTTCAGACACACAGCCATTTATTTAATTTAGTTGTACTGTCAAACTGGTTTTAATAAACTGATGTCATTAAAGAAGCGAGATGGATCGAATTAATACGACAAACTTTGCTATTATTTCTTTTATTTTTCAATTTAACAATTTACAAATTAGAAAAACATTATACTAAAAAGAATAAGTTTGTGATTTGCATTTCTTTGCACTTCTTCTTCTTCTTATTTTTCAAATCGGCAGATGCACAGCGGAGCTCCACATCTATATTATATGCCAAATCTAGCACATTTTTTCTCATCATAGCTATATAATGAAGGAAGAAAACACTTCATTATGATTTGATTTGCGAGCCATAATGACGTGTACTATGTGACACATGGCATTTTATTAAATAGTTAGTGCTAATGATTCATTAGATCGTACTGTGTGTCTAGGTTATTATTAAGTATCTCTTGATATTAAAGTGATAAATTTCTAAATGATGTTCATGTATTTTCAGAATGAAGTGTTCTGTGAAAAATTGTCACAAAAAAACCAAGGTACGACGTGGTAAATCATTTTTTAGGCAAAAATAATTATAAAATATTATTTTGTATACTTTACACACATTTTTATATTAAATTACATTGAAAATACATAACACCAAAAAGCCAGAATTGGTCTAAGACCAATTCTTATGATAACCCAGATGAATGCCCTTATGATATTTCGTATTGTCACCCTTCTGTCCAAGTTTAATTTTTGAAGTGGTTTTTCGTATTTTTTTTGAGAACGGTTTGTCGGACAGACAAAAATGATTATAACCAATTTTATATGATTTCGTATTCTGAAGCTGTTTTTAGTACAATAAAAATGTCTTGGACCATGGCCGTGGCGCTAAAATTTTAGATTTTAGCATTGCGCATTATGGAAAAACAATTACGTTTCATGTTTAAAAATTTATGTAAAATAAACAACGCTTCTGGTGACAATAATTCTAACGCCTATTTATAGGTCAAAATGTTTATTTTAGGGGAAAAAACGTAATTGTAATTATTTGAACAAAATTTCTGCATTTTATTAAACTCTACCCAATTCGCTGTGTAATGAGAGTACAGCTTTCGGTCAAGACGAACGTTCCTTTTTAAGTTTGTAGTCTCTTTCCCCTGAAAATCACGAATATGACTTTTTATTGAATGAAAAATTTAAATACATAATAATTAAACGTATGATATAATAATTAATTTGCTTGTTGGACTTCACAAAACAATAATTTTTTTTCCTCCAATATGTCATTCTGTTAGTTTGAAAAGTTGTTTGGAAGCGAAAAGAGAAAGAAAAAAAAGCTTTCGCTGCAATTCGAGGAGTAGGTACTCTGTTTTAATTTTCAAAATTTGAGAATGTCAATTTGGTGGTCAAAAACTTAAAATGAATGTTTTTATAAAGTCTAGCAAGCACATGAAATGTAATTATTAATTATTATTTAATTATTACATTTAATTGATAAGTTTAATTATTATGCATTTGATGTTGTCATTCATGTTCATGTTCTCATTTCACAGCGAATTGAGTAGAGTTTAGGAAAATGCAGAAACACTTCCTAATTTTGTTCAAATAATTACAATTACGTTTTTTCTCCTAAAAGTAAACAATTTGACCTATAAGTAGGCGTTAGAATTATCGTCACCAGAAGTGTTGTTTATTTTACATAAATTTTTAAACATGAAACGTATTTGTTTTTCCATAATGCGCAATGCTAAAAGCTTTCAAACAGCACGTTTCTCATACATGTGCATTTCATATCGCCACGGCGTGTAATAAAGAAGGCAATGCTTGGACTGATCGTTTTCATAGTATACATAAAAAACCAAAAGTTTTATATCGCAACGCCAAGAAAGGGTTGCCCCATTTTGGTCATTTTAGAAATTTTATTTGCTACAAAAACCACGTACCGAGCTTCAGCTCCCCACGTCGACGAGTTCTCAGGCAGTGTCCAAATATATAGTAGAAAATGAAATTTTTGTATGGCAACCCCACGAAAGAGTTGCCAGATTTGTCTCATTTTCGAACTTAATTTTACTTTTTGTTTTTTTTTAAAGTGTCGTGTGCAAAATTCCACCTCTCTAAGTCTACGCGTTCTCGAGTTATCGGACAGACGGGACGGACATCCATTTTGCTCTACCATCATTATTTAGAGGTGTTACAACCGGAATGACAAACTTAGTATACCCTTTAGATTTCGTCTAGGGTATACAAACGATGAAATTTCGAAAAATTACTTACTTCACCGAGATTTGTTTACGTTTGTGACAGCTGAGAAACTCCTTGGGTATCTTGGCGTAGTGGCAGCGAATAAGAATATTTTCGGTGGGAACAAATGCAATATTTTTAAACGTTGAAACGTTTATTTTAAAAAGGAAAGAATGTCTTCGAAATAAATGTGTTATAATATTTCATTATTATTATTGTATATTGATACATGTCGTATTAGAATATAAATTCTTACCTAAAAATTTTTGTAATTATATGCACAATTTTTAGATTTCCGAAATATGTCGATTTGCTAAATAGATGGTTGCAGGTAATAGGCCGGCCAGAATTTCTTCTTACAGCTACAAACCGTGATGAGCATTTTTTTATGCACGGATACAGAGCATTTCCAAACAGAAAGTGTAATGAAACCAGCAATACCCTTTCTTAATATTGATGATGTAAGCCTTTTACCTTCTGAAATATAATTCTTAGTATTCTCATAGTGCTTTTTTACTGAGTCATTAATCGTTTTAAGCTACAATTTAAATTATTACATTTGAGGATGCTCAAACTTGGGTGAACGTTAAATCTGATGTAACGAATATTAATCTTAGCCCTGGACGTTATTCTGTAAAGCAAACGAATGAGCATTTAACGACAAGTAATACTGTGATTGCGCCTGTACAGGATTCTGCTAATATACACACTGCAAGTTTTTAATTGCAGGCCATAAATAGTTCTTACACTTGTGTGGAATTGGAAACTGCTATTATCAACGAAAATGTTACTTCTGGAATTCATTTTCAGTACCAACAAGTTCAGGTTAAAGTAAACAGATTTTATAATTTAATAATAAAAAACTTCAATCTTTTAATACAATCAGTTCGTAGTATACCCTATTGGAGAATATGAAGTTTTCGAGGCAAATAGTCAGTCCTGTTGTGTAAAGACAACATCTTTGAGCGATATGGAAGTTGAACAAAATGTTAGTATCATGCATGATGGATGGGGATGTGTGAGGGGTTTGGGTGGCATGTCATCTCACTATTTTACACCTACCTCCACGTGGTCATCCCTATAAACATAACACGATAACGCTGCTCTTGCTGTGGGTAAAGGTGTAAGGAAACTAAGTAATGTATACATTATATGCTTTAAACAAGAGGCCAGACGATTATAGGTTTACTCAATTATTTGTTCGAAGTCAAAAATAGAAGTACGACAGATTTAAATAATAAATAACTGTACTAAGAGCTTCATTGCTCAAATCATAGGCTAGTGCTCATGAATTCCTAGGGTAATACTACATAAACTTAAATATTCTGTATAGTATACGCAACCCTTTGCACAAATTTTATAATATAAGGTATGTGAATACAATATGCGCATGTTGACAATATGACCACTGGCCGTAGTTTGGTTGTTATTGAAAGATGACGGAAAATGTCATACGCATAGATTACCATTATGCCACTGTAATATATGAACTGTAAATCGGATTAGTAGGTGACGCAAAGCGAGTAGTGTCAGCGAAAATTGTTTTTTTAAGACGTCGTCGTCCTAATATTTATAAGGTAAGTATTTTATTAAAAAAGTAAGTAAAAAAAGTGCTTTTATATTGCAATGTCTTGTATTCAATACATCGGTATTGAAACTTATATTGTGGAAAAACATTATTTATTTGCAGTAAAACATTTGATAAAAACAAAACCTTACTTAATGTTTACTTCATGTGCAGCAATATGCCCACCATGCGGAGTTGGCAATAACCCGTGCATATTGCTGACACGTTATGCCCCTATTGTCAGTATGTAAACCTTTTACTTTCTTATTCTTACCTAATGTACTACTTATGTATATTCAAAATAAATATTTCACTTGCAAAAGGTAATTTTTTTTATAATTTAAGACTTTTTCATATTATTATGGATATATTACCAATACCGTGTTGACAATATGGCCATTTACACGTTTTTTTCAAAATTAGGTAAAAAAATATTTCAAAATAATTTTCCGCGACAATTATTATTGTTTTTTGGTTCTAAGCCTGTTGTACTTTATTATGATATATAATTGCCGTTTCTTATCTTCATTATCTTGTTAAGAAAAATCCATATATTGTATTCACTCACTTTAGTACGATTTAATCGAAGATAGTGCTGGTACGTCGAAGTGCTGGTAAATCAGTTGAATTCAAGAATTCAGTAAGTCAATTTACGCTTTCATTTTCATCTTCTTCTTTGTCAATCGGTTTAAATGAAACTAATTCCTCAGGCAATGTTTCTTGTATTTTTGTATTTTGAAGCTGATTTCGTCAACATCGACAATTTTAGCAGCAAAAATCGCTAGTTCACATCAGCCATTGATGTTTATTGTCACATATATTTGGAAATACATTTTCTATTAATGCATTTTTCGAATCAACAATGTTGTGGAACTTTTCAGGCAATTCAATTAATTGAGTATTTTCAATACAACTAATTGTTCCATTACCAATATCCAGCAATTGTTTGGAAAATACTTCATCGGATAAATCGTTTTGTATTGAAGCACGCATGTTTATTGTGAGTTGCCACAAAATAGATGATTTTAAGCTTGCGTCGATTTCATCCGAATACGTTGAACGTGAACTAACTGGTAATGTTTGTCGGAGATCACCTCTTTGAGAGTTCCGTATAATGCTTCCAGTGAGATTTTATGGACCATTCATTGTTACATTCATGCCAGATAATAATGTGACATTTTTGTAGTTTTTTAGCCATCCCTGAGTATTTTTTTATGTTACATACCTACGCCCTTTTCTTTGGTCCGTATGTTTAGTGGTAGCTTTAGAGCCGAGAGGCTGTTCTTTCACCATCCAACAAAATTGCAAAGATGCCAGATGATGCAATTTCAATGCAATGTTAACTTGAAATCAAACTTTGGTCAGGATGAACGAAATTAATACGTTTTGCCAGTTCCACCTGGCGCGTTCGAAAAGATAAAACCTCCTATTTTTGCTGAAATCGCAAACGTAACTGTATCATAATCGGCCTATTGTTCATTTGTTGTAACAAATGAAGCCAAATCATTAGTATGAAAATTTTGCTGACGTAAATTAAGACAGTGAATGGTTAAGTTGAGATTACCTAATATTTACCGTCCGATTTATGTAAGTGGAGAATGATAGAACTTCGTATCGACGCAAATATTAGGGAACTTAGGGAATATTACCCGATAGGGCTAAGGACATATTTCCATGATTTGGTAACTTTAACGTAAATTTCACGTCGAGTTGACGTACATTTTCCTTAATCTCGACCTATTTTCTACCTAGTTTAACTCATGTAAATATCTGTGCTAATGTGGAAAAAATTTCATTTTATAAGAATTGTGTGGGCATATTTTCTCTAGTAGGTAATGTAAATATTATGAGCAAGGCACATAACTCTAGCTTAAATGATTATGAGAAGTGTGTTATGGGCTTATTCATAACTAATGTTCTCAGTTCAATTTAAAACGACAAAAATTTTATTGATAAATATGGAAATAATTTTTCGAAAAACACCAACTCCCTAAAAAAGTATTTAATATTTAAAAAATAATAATTTTAAATTTGTTTGCCATTAGAAGCTTTAAATTAATTTAAATATTCTTAAATCGATCTGAAATTTAGAAAAATTCATTTATTTTGGTGTTTTCTTCCGTAACTATGGAAAAATAAAATTAAGGTACGCGTATCATGCAATTTTTGTATTCATTCCTTTAATATATGGTTTTGTTAAATAAATATAGCGCATATTCCATCTCTCGATCTAAAACTTAGTTTGACTTAAAATTTTTCCTTATTCGACGACTTTCCTGGATGCGAAGACGAAATAACTCGAAACTGTCGACTTTCAGGGCAAAAATCCCTGTTTGGGTAATTTGGTGTTCAAAGGCAACGATATTTTTTTCCTATAAAGAAATTTCTACTTAAAATAGGCAGTTCGCCCTAATTTATAGAATTTTGTCTTAAATAGTTAAAAGATATTTTGACAATTGAAATAATTGAATTGATTGTCAAGCAGAGAGATGGTAAAGATATCTCGATAATACTAACTCTTATATATTTATTTACACCTTAAAAATAGTACAACCATGTCATTAACAACAACATTTGTATAATAAAAACTATTAGAAGTCCGGCCAAGCACCCATTACCGCCTCCAATAATGCATAACAACTCTGAGGAAAAAATGCCCAGTAAATTTCTAAGAAAAAATTGAGCCATTCCCTACATCAGGTCGAGGCATCGTTGATTTTATATTGGAACGAGGCATTGCTTGTTTACCCTTGGTTATGTCCACTGACGTATATAATATGGACTGCCTACTTTTCAATTTCACGTGGGCATAATTGATTGTGTCAGAAAGAGTTCTTACGTCGTGCCAAAATTGAAAAAAATCATTGGCGGGAAGTTGAAAAAGTAAGCACACAGCTCGGAAAATGATTTTAATAAAAAATTTAGAATTTCTTTTGGGTATCTAATGGGTATATTGTTTTTGGTAAAACAGTTTTTATCAGTAATAACCCTAAATGATTAATTTAAAATCATGTATTTCGACGAATCCACTAATTTGTTTGTTGTTTTTAGTTCTCTCTCAGTTGGTACTTGGTGCTTAGACCGAAAGAGTCAGCAATATAGAAGTTAGCCCACTTTCTGTAGTGTATTTCTATTCTATGAACGTAGTCAGTGCATACTATACATGTCAGTGGTTATGTCATCAAGTCAAGGCATCGTCGATTTTATAGAGACCTTACTAGTTTTTGATCTACTTGCCCAGTCTTGTTTGTATGTTATTAGTTTGTCTAAGGTTCGCCTTGACAAACAACAAAAAAGAAGTTGCGCTAGAGATTGTGTTTGCTTTTCTACGAAGAGTCAGATACTTGTAGGTACTTAATAGACTCAAATATACTTAAGTAAAAATCTTGGTACTTAAGTACAAAACTAAAACTTAAGTACAAGTAAATAGAAGCAAGTACTTATGTTCAACTACTAAGTAGGGGCATTTCAAAAGTATTGAGTAATAAGTCTTAAGTAACGAAAATGTACTTTAAGTAGTACTTAAGTCTTTTTTTTACTTAAGTATTGCCCAGCTCTGCGAGATGACTATGCAAATATCTTCGATCATAACCAATGCTTAATTATACATTTCTGGTGTGAATTGAAGATTTGAATCTTGATGTTGTGTTCGAATTCTGTGCAGTTTAATTTCACTGATTGAATCTCTACAGTATTTCATAATTCAGTTGATTTTTTTGGAAAATATTTTGAAAAATATATGGCGAATAATTAATGAGTACTGCATCGACAAGTGTTGTATCCCAATATTGTCGTATTCAAGCAATTGCAGTTCTCAGTAAACGTCATAATTTGTAGCATATATCTGACCATTAACTATTCTAAATATTCGAATAACATTGGTCCATGTATATTTATTAATAGCAATCGTAAATAATAGCACTCACATTATTTCGGCCTAATATATTTGCTGGACAACATTTCGTTTGCGTGAATCCCATTTTTTAAGTTTTCTGCCACGTAAAATATGTTGAAAATTCAGACGAACACTAACAGATGCACCTACGATTATATATGTAGTATAATTTTTATAATAAATTTATATTTTCTACTTATATTTATTGTAGACGTCATTGTATCTAAAGCTTCTTCTATGCTTGAGCTCTTAAAACACAATTTAATTGGCATTACTGAAACTCTTCACCCATGAGAGTACAATTATTGGTATAACCCCTATGTGCTGTTATGAAAGCAGCAGCAATTATATCGATTATATCGCTAAAACTGTCAGATGTACACCTCCCCTTCTTTGTAAACAACGCAACATAATTGTTATAATTCGAAGAAAATGTATCCAACCGGAAAACATAAACATCATACAAAATTAATTCTCATTTCTTCAAAAAAAAACCTATTTTCTTATGAGTTGACACAATATAAATCGAAATCCACACAAATTTGAAAATCTACACATATTACATCAACAAAGCTTCGCTATACATTTACCACAAATACGTACGCATGTACCAACAAAATCAATTTTAACTTTGACTATCATTCATCAAAAATAGGCAGGAGCCTAATAAACTGCTAAGATACAACATCCACAGAATATAGGCAACCTAAAAGGCTTCGTTAGCGTTAAATGACTTGTAAAGAAAAGGGAAATCACCATCCGCTTAATGTCAATTACCCCAGAGGAAGAAGAAGCCATAATCCCCACTAATCTGTGCGGTAATATTTAACCAAAGACACTGATTTTATTGCCTCTTAGAAAATAAAATGTCTCACGCAACAACTTTAATCTGAAGCTAGCGCTGCGTGTAAGATAGGACAAAACCTGCAATATCGACAGGCATTATGTGGGCTCTAATGCCTCTGAGGGAATGCTAAACGATTCGATGTGCCGCAAACCAATAAAGTGGCATAGAGCTTTGTGGCACATACATCATCAAGGAGGGTTGACGAAACAAAGCGAATTTAACGAAATGCCAACCTTATGAACTCTTTGGATCGATGGGGCTTCGACGGCTCCTGGATTTTGGTCCCTAGATCCCTCGGCAGAGTGTTGTACATATGTAGGTACTCGCAGATATATCCTCGTGTGGCATAATATATTTATCAAACAATAAATTCATGGGTTTTATTGTCATCTGCGTAGACCGGGTTCCACATACTTAAATCGCCGTATTATTCCACAATTCATATATATCAGAACCCTTATCACGCACAAACACGCTCCTGGGGTATTTATGTGCCATCAAATCACATAAGGAGCTGAGAGAGCGAAATGGTCGGAAATGTCTTTTCAATTAACATCATTTTTGTCATTTAGAGCACCATAAAATTCTGAACACGTTTCGGTACGTTAATTCATTCACAAATGGCTGCGACATCCTAACTCCTCTCACAGAGATAAAAGTACTTTTAAGGTACGGAAGGATCTTAGAATTTCAGGGCGAAGGTTAAAGGTGTCAGTTACCGCGTTAGAATGTTACGTACTTGTCTTTTCAAATGTAATTGATATTCTATTTTCTGATTATACTGCACTGAAAAGTTTGACAGTGCTTTTTTTTGTGGAATTACACACATCAAGCCACTTCCACAACTATTATATATCCTACTAGGAATTAAGCACGGACGAGGTTTACTTTTATACTGGACAATAGACGATTTTAAAGTTATTAAATTTTTGAACATAAGCCAAGGCAATGAGGAAATGATGAGATTTTTATAGACTTTATGAAAATATCATAAATATCCTAATAAGGATTAATTTCTTAAGATTTTCCTTCCACATATTGAATCGCAGAATACGAGTTTTCATGGTCAACCACTTAACTGCACCGTCTTAGTGATTCCCGTCGTTTTATGCTTCTTTATAAGCTATGGAGTAACAATTGATTTTTTCTTTGGCGAGCGGCTATTTGTTTGTTCACTGTACACTTTCGAGGTTGTCTTGTGAAAGTTGTGATCTCGAGGTGTTTTAGGGCAAGTGCAACCCCATATGACAAGTATGAGATATTTTAACGATAGTGCAACCCCATATGACAAGTATGATGAGATATGGTGCTGGAATTGTCACAAGCTCGTCACGAATCAAATGTAAGCTAAGACACCGACTTCCAACATGGGGAATTTTTGGACTCGATATGCGGCTCCTTATATGGTACATATACTAAATTACTAAAAATAAATAGATACATCCTGTTTAAGATGTATCGGATTTGAGTATTACTGACAACAATAGGCTTTACCAGTAGCATACAAAAGAAAATATATAAAGGGTGTCCCGCAAGTATACCGCCATTCTGCACCCGTAAAAAGGAACAAAAAAGTCCAATAAGATATGTGTCCTGTCTTGCGTAATTTTGGAGTTAAGTATTAATGGAAAACTGATTTTTCTTAGAATCCGCTCCGGACCTTACAGTTTACCCTATAACTCGGTAAGCACTTTGCGGAAATAAATCGCACCTAGTGATTTATTTAGAGCAACAAATTTACTTTTAAACTGTGCATTTAAATTTTTCTAAGGAGATAAACCTTCCTTTATTTTTGACTTATAATTTGTCATCATGCTTTTTGAACAAAATAAACCCCAATTTGAAAGTAATACTTCTCGGAAATTTCTTATGAGAATGGGGTGCGCAGGTATGGGAAAAAATTCTTCATTTTATGACCTTTTATATTCCCAAAACAATCATTTACCTAAAATCAACGGTTTAAAAATCCCAAAGCAAAGTACGTCTCACGTGCCCGTATCTAAACTAATTTCTGAGTCAGCCCCTGCGACAGATGTCTTGAAAAGAAGTTAATTCTTATTTCTAAAAAGCCATTAAGTGTGATTCCATTTATTATTTATTTATTCGCTGGCACTGTCCTATATCGGAAACACTTGTGTATGTAGCTTTTACGAGTTCGTCTGATAGTTTAAATAGCTCACTGCATTGCTCTACATTTTCAATTCGATTGAAAAGTCAGTAAAGAAAGTTAGCAACAATTTTTATAAATTTTTTTAATCCCACATTTCTTGTTTTTGTTTTTTAATTCTTCCTTGGTTTTTCGTCATCTTATTGTAACTTAAATTGACTGCCATTAATATTTTTTCAAGATGCCATATTTTTCATACGCAGATATCCATTACATTTACGATTTCTGCGATGGAAATGCAAGGAGGGCATGTGAGGAGTACAGAAGAAGGTTTTCCAATAGGAGGTAGCCAGATCGCTCCGTTTTCGCCAACGTACATCGACATCTAAGAGAAGCGGGAGCATTTTCACATCATGAAGGCAGATCTTGCATGTCATCCAGCTTAAACAGAGAGGAAAAACTTCATCGAATCAGAGAGAAGGATCCATCGATTGGTATTCGGCGCATTTAGTTCATAACTGGATTCTCTAGGTCACTTATCGCGCACATAATTAAAAATGAACGTTTGCATCCTTACCACTACCAAAGGGTCCAGGAGTTGTTACCACATGACATGTCGAAGAAGCATGGGCTTTATCAAGAAGATACTCTGCATAGGCGAAGCGAGCTTCGCAAGAGCTGGCCTATTTAATCAGCAGAACCATCACATTTTGAGTGCCGAAAATCCTAGAGCAGAACCAGAGACTGCGTTCCAATACGATTTCAGGATAAATGTCTGGGCAAGAATCGTCGGAAATCATTTTATTGGACCTTATATCTTACCTACCACTACTCTGGTCTATATATAACTTCAACATGATGGGGCTCCTGCACACAACGGGCGAAACGTATGCGAATGTCTACAGTAGACATTCCCTCGGAGGTGTATTGGACGCTTTGGATCAGTTCCATGGCCACTCAGATCTCCAGATTTAAATCCTCTGGATTTCTATTTCTGGGGTTGTTTAAAGTAGAAGTTAACTCCACGTCATTGTTAATGTCGGCCGAATTTCAGCAAAAAATATTAGAAATTTCTAACGAAATAAAAGTGACACATCTGTATTAAATTTAGAACACCAATCATTTTTACGTAGGTGTAGAATGTATCTTCGACGGAATGAGGGACATTTCGAACACTTATTGTAGAAAGTCAGTAAGCTAAGCTAGATTTAATTATTGAAAAGATATCATTTAAGATTAATAAATTAATGTATTTGATAAGAATAATGTTAATAAATTTAAAAAATCATTGAATTTTAATAAACCTTTAATGCGTTTTAATTTTACTTAAAATAATATTTAATTTGATTTTATATGATTCTAAGAACAAAAATTACTACAGAGTAAGTAGTTTCAGAGGAATAAACAAAAATGTGTAGAATTGCTTTGGGATTTTTAAACCATTGATTTTAGGTAAATAATTGTTTTGGGAATTCAAAACGTCATAAAATGAAGAAGTTTTACGCATACTTGCGTACCCCATACTTATAAGAAATTTCTGAGAAGTATTAATTCCAAATTGGGGTTTATTTTGTTCAAAAAGCACGACGACACATTGTAAATCAAAAATAAAGGAAGGTTTATCACCTTAGAAAAATTTAAATGCACAGTTTTTTAAACTTTTAGTAAATTTGTTGCTCTAAATAAATCAATAGGTGCGATTTATTTCCGTAAAGTGCTTACCGAGTTATAGGGTAAATTGTAAGTTCCTTAACGGATTCTAAGAAAAATCAGCGGAAAGAAATAAAAACAACCGGGCAAGTGCGAGTCGGGCTCGCGCACGAAGTGTTCCTTATCATCGTACAAAATTTAGCACTATGTACCTACTTTTTATTTATTTTTTGAAATGAGAGTAGCCGTAATTTGAAAAAATTATAATAATGCTGTTATTTGAAAAAGAAAAGTGCCTACTTATGATCTCATGAGCTGTAACAGGTCGATAATTGAAATTTTCACAGAGGATGTATTTCTATTGCCGCTGTAACAACAAATAATAAAAATTATATAAAATTAAAAATTAAAGGAGGCCCCCATAAAAGAAACATGTTTTTTTCGGCGTTTTTTATCCCGTTTTATTCTCATTTATTATTATTATAAGTAGGAATAATTTTTTCAAATGAAAGCATTATATTTTGTTTAAATGACCCCTACTCTCATTTGGAAAAATAAATAAAAACTACATAGTTTTAAATTTTGTACGAAGATACGGAACCCTTCGTGCGCGAGACCGACTCGCACTTGGCCGGTTTTTTCATTTCTTTCCACTGTTCTATTTTTCATTTTTCGATTCACTCAATTTCGCTTTTGGGACCTGTTTATGATTCAAAACCAAGACTTGAAACTTGCCTCCTAAAATCAAATGGCTTATGTGATGGAATAGAATGACAAATAATGTTTTTTTTTTTGCTTTTGCTGTTTTGCCGGAGAATCCAAAAAAGTGTCTTCTTGAACAAGTATAAAGTTTGCCCGGTAATAAATCATAGTTATCTTTATAATTATTAAAATATGTTTAAAAAAAATACAAAAATCCTCCTAGATTTTGGCTGTATACTTCTACTGGTTGACTCCCACTTTTATTATCCAGTGCTCTCGCCGGCTAAGTTTTACTTCTTAGGGCACAGTGAGCCTGGCTACTGAACACACTTAGATACTTTCTGATGTATTTATTCATATATATGTATTGAACCATACAATAATATGCTGACTTCACCTAAAATATGTTTTCAAGAAGGCTTTATATATGTATATATCGTAGTAAAGGTGATAAGTGCAAGCAATAATGGGGCAGTTGTTGCAATGGGTCAAAACCCTCGAGAAATACTTTCCAAGCTATAAAACAGAAATCAATATGTGTGCGAGCTAGTCCGATTCTCTAAAATGTTTTATATTAATTCTTATAGAAAAGTAACTAGACATTGATTTGATATATGCCATAAAGCCTAAACTACTATCTACACAGGGAAATAGTCTTCCAGTAGTCTTAAGCTTGGATCCTTACCTTCCCAAAAGCTACACTTACTATATACCTTATTTAACAAAAAAAAAATAAAATAGTTTTGATTAAAAAGTAATCCTACCATTTTACGGTCAATAACTCTAAGCTGAGTAATAGTTGCATTAGAGAGGTGTGCGGCAGTAGTCCTAATCTGTAGGCAGATTGATTCGAATTCATCGGTCCATGCCACAATTACATATGCAAGCAATTATTACTGAGTTGAGAGTTTTTGTTTATGATATTGTAGTAATTTGGTTTAGATACATTTTTTTAAATAATTTTGTTAGAATAAATTTGATTACGGTTGGCAAGACTAGAAGGTAAGTTTACGATTATCAGAAGGCAGCTTTTCTGTATGAATAGCAATTAAGGGGTACTAGAGCTATTCAAATCAAACTTTTGTCAGTTTAAATAACAATGCTGCAAATATATTAGATTGTTAGGACTATGATAAAGTTCTAGTGTAGTAGTGAGGGAGTCTGTTTCATGGTATGAAAAGTATTTCTCAAGGGTTTTGCATCGGTGAATTAAGGCTTTTTAGGTAGACGATACCCCGCTCTAAAAGTAATTGTTGTAAATGAACGGTCCATATAAATCGTGCAAATTGTGGAGGGTGTCAGTTTTGAAAATTATAGTAATTTAAAAAAAATTATGTCCATGCAAAAATGGTTGCAGGTGGCAATTTCAAAGAATTTAAACAAATCAGCAATAAAAAAATCGATAAAATTAATGTTAATGGAGACGACAATAGGATCAAAGAAAACCCTCGATAAACACTTTCCAAGCCAATTAAAAGACTCCCCTCACTACTACATGAGAGCTCCAACGGAGTCCTAATATTCTAAAATATTTGCAGTATCCTTATGTAAAACTGACGAAAGTTTGATTTGAATAGCTCCTGCATCCTAAAGTAGTATTCATACAGAAAAATGGTGGTCTGATAATCTTAAGCTTGCTTTTCTATCCTCTCAACCGTATTCAAATTTTTATAAATTTCTTACAAAATTTACTACGATTCCCCAAACAAAAACTCTCGGCTGAGTAATAAATGTATATGCAAATGTGCAATTGAGCGTAAAATGGTAAGGTGACTTTTTAATCAAAT
The DNA here is from genome assembly GCA_963930735.1 of Dioctria linearis. Taxonomy (NCBI): domain Eukaryota; kingdom Metazoa; phylum Arthropoda; class Insecta; order Diptera; family Asilidae; genus Dioctria; species Dioctria linearis. The sequence goes on from OZ005743.1 coordinate 183,141,147, forward strand.
CTATTGTAAAATGTTTATAGTAAGTGTAGCCTTTGGGAAGGTACGGAGCCAAGATTAAAATTACTGAATATTTTCCTGTATGGATATTAGTTCAGGCACTATAGCATATACAAAATAAATGTGAGTCACTTTAAAGCAATATTTTTAGTAATAGTACTATACTATGTTAAGAATTGTAATTTGCTTGAAGTCTTCGGGTCTTCGTTTAAAGATGGATTCAATCTCTGTGTAGCAAACTTATGTACATATTAACAAATGCCAGTTGGTGTAGTCCGTTGAATGGAAAAGCCACATGATTTATTTTTGAATTGTCTGCATCTATTTTGTCTGTAACTATGGAGACATATTTACGAATATGATTCGACACTATTCTATGGTGAAATCGAGAAACTTGTATTTGTCGTCAAAGTTAATTGACAGAAAGTAATTTTGAATTTACGAACGTGATACCTACGTCTAGTCTGTTATCATGAATCTTGTCTTAGGGACTGTGATTAATGGGAGGTGGAGAAACTAAATGTAATACGAGTTATTTTGTTATTATCACGAACCGAAAATATCCATTACTTTAGATTTAAAACAAAAAAAACATCACAAAGAAATAATGATCTGTCTTCAATTTCTGGAGTAATTTAAAAAGTATAGCCAATAAAATAAAAATTGCACCTTAATAATTAATATTTGATTATTAGGGTTCCGAAAAACAAAAGGAAAACGCGAACCCATTATAAGATCGCTTGTGAAATCGGCCATCTCTCTGCCACAGATGCTTTACTGAAAAACGATGAGATGTAGGATTTCAAAATTTGGTAGAATATTTGGTCTTCATAACGAACACATAAGAATATCGAAAATCAAAGATTATTAAATATTTTGGGTTGGCTTCCTCAAACAAATTTCCCTTTTTTTTGTTTTATACCTTCTGGGGTAGACGTATCGTTTGAATTGGCTACTTTCCGGGATTCAAGGATCTCGAAAGGAGACAGATGACATAAATGCTCATAGCCTGTTTTTTTTAAAGACAGAGGGATGAAAGATCCCTAGCACGTTGGCCAGGGCATCTAACTTTCCAAAAGCTCCAACACCAAAATTTTTCCTGTCCTCAGGTCTTGCTGAGGTAAATTTTTCAGCTCATCTACAGATAGGAAGGCAGAACGAAGCTTGTACAGCGTGCTCAGGGCAAAGGTCGAACAAGCACAGAGAATGTGTTCTGTTATCTCAGACTTTCCTTCCAGGCAAGACAGACAGATACTCAGGGCTGCAACAACTCCCATCTTTGTTAGATGAGCGTCAAGCGAGTACTGACCGTTGATAATGCCAACCACAGTTCTACATTGTTTCCATCCGAGTCCCAAGAGAAAATCGTAGAAATTCCTATTAGGCCCATTAAGAAGAAATTGTGTGCACCGGTAAGTGATCAGGTTCACGCATATCTGCCGATGCTGCATACTAACATCCGTTTTGATTGGGGACCCGATAACTGTAGTGGCAGCGCCTACAGCGGGTACTGGTCTAAGGAACGGAGAATCAGAGCCAAAGCTGGCTAGAAGGTCAGCCCTTTCAACCACATGTGACCGGGGCCCCACTGAAAGGATTCCTTGTTGTGGATACACAGTTATCCACGGATGACTCGCAGGCTACTCAGAGCCATCAGGGCTGCCTGACTATCCTAAATGGTAGCAATATCCTTACCATACTCCATATCAAACGCTATCTTCGCTGCCATTGCGATAGCTAAGACTAACGCCTGGAAAGCAGTGGCATGGCTCCTAAGTGAGTCCTCCAACCCAATGTCAAGAAAGTTCATGAAAATAAAGATTCGCACTGGCTCCCTAATTAGTGAGAAAGCCGTCGGTGAAACAGTTTGGAGCGGACCGGGGAAGGTTCGATAAGGCACTTCCCTCCGCCTATGATTCCCTTTAAGTCCAGCCGTTCTCCCAACATCCACATGAGCGCAATCTAAATACAGCCTTTTAAGTATCTGTCTAAATGACAAGATCCAGAGGTAGTAGATTAAGTAAGACTTCAAAGGCAGCCAAAGCTTATGCATGCAGTCCCCACGTCAGCTTCGAATCACGGTAGATTCCGAGGTGCTTGACATGGGGAAACATTTGCATATTATATCCAAAAAGCCTTGAAAGAACAAAGTACCCAAGCTTACGTCTGCTGGAGGAGGTCTTTGTAGGGTTCACCGCTATATTATGATGGGTACACCAGGACTCAACAGTATTGAGTCCTCTAGCTAGTAACTCTTGAACAGCTGCAGATAGCACATGGGGTATAATAGGTCAAATTAAAGAGGAGAATCTACATAACCCTTATAAAAAAAGCTATGTTTACGACCGTTTGAAAAACAAATATAAGTCAAAGTAAAAAAAAAGTAAAAAATCCAAAATATTTTGTTTAAACCCCCGTAACTCCTGAGAAGAAGCGGTATGGCGTTGGTTGAGCAGTCGTTGGAAAGGCCATGAAGATCTTCATACAATGATCTCTTAACACCAACCATGCGCGTAGAACTTTTTAAAATACATTGTGTTTTGTGAAAAACTAGCTTTTCTCATAATCACCCTGTAACTCCTAAGCGGTTCATATGCCCCGCCCCCCCCCCTGCCGTACCGTTTTTTGTTTATCTAGGTGGGTTCTATCACCTCCTGCTCTATTGACCTCCTAAGGGGAAACACCCTTTATATAATTATGTACATTACAAAAGTTTATGCCGAAGAAAGTACATAATAGAGTATTGACCATGGTCCTCGGCTTACCAAAGCAAGCCTATTTACTGTCAGAACTCTACACTCCTTCCAAGAGAACTCAATTGATGCCTTTGGATTGAAGCCTTTAGATTTGTATACCACAGAGATGGGGTACACCAGATTTAGGTAAGGGTCTTCTCCTGACGTGCATTATAAGGTTGTTACCTAGGCCTTATGATCTTATGATGTGATGGTGAAATGAATATCCAGCAGAATCTTATTAAGTTAAGTGCATATTAACGAGATTAAGACGAATTTAGTCCTGTACATTTTTTATGTCACGACCATTCTCAGAAATTGCTCGACAGGGAGGGGTGGCTATTGTTTTACTAAAGCCTCCTAATTTGTCTACTTACCGACATATCTTGAGTATAATTAAATAAGTTGAGTGGAAATTTATGGCAAGTTCATTGAGTTGTTTGCTTCTCTCTAAGGTGCCACAACTGTTTATAGAATTAGGCGTCTTGAAAAATTGCTTAAAAATTTAAATCTACAAGAAAAACTCTTGAAAGCAATTCAATTTTGATATGCCTTCAATTCAATTTGTATTCTTATCATTATCTGATATTATTAGCACCTGACACTCCTGTAGAAACGGCAAAGGTTAAATAAACAGATGCTCCCTGCGGTAGACACCAAAACGATAATCAATCAAAACAAATCCGCCTCGGCTTGATTACATCGATTCGTAAAGCGATTCAAATTTAATTATGTCTTGTGTAGTAGTTAGTTCAATTAACCAGCAAATAGGGATGAGAAATAAAGTAAATCTTCTCATTTATAGATAAATCTTCAACTATGAAAAGGGATCTACGCGAGTATATACGTATAATGCAAAAACGTCCGTAGAATTGGAAGATTTATATGAAAGTGGCTTTCACTTAATTATCTTTTCCTGTAATATATCCGCAGGAGAAAAATCGTTTCCGATTTTATGCGGTCTTGTTTTATAGATTGATGATATCTCTGACCTCAAATTAAATGTCCTTTCCAGTCCAACTAACATTAATCCTGAGTCTACCCAACATTTTCCTCTATGGTAACTGACTGACTGATGTCATTTGATTTGGCTGTCACTTCGATTCCGGTTCTGTCGAACCTCCATTTCTCCCATCGTTTACCAAAAATGATTGATGATTGCACATACATATATACAAAAATCAGAGGACTTTTATAATGCTATTGGACAGCGCTATTAGTAAAATGAAATGAGAAATACATATTTCCATATAATATGTCCTCAATATTATGTATATTCGGTATAATGGCATCCGTCAAATGTGTGTCTCCGAATTCGATGCGTGTTAACTCTTGATTGATGAATTTTAAATTTGTAAATGATTTTGGATTCGGTACCAGCGTATGTTGCTTATATAGGGTGATTCGTAAAGAAGTGTTCCAATATGACTGAAATATTTTTGCGTGTGCAGGGAGGTGATCTCATATAAAACGTAATGAGTTCTGTTCGAAACACAGTAGGACGAAAAAGTAAAATTTCCTTAATAAGGATATGGTTTAAAAACAAAAAACAAAATTCATTAACATTTTTGTGGAGTCACTAGAATACTCAATTGACAGATTAGAATACCAATTGAGTATTCTGCGAACTACACAAAAATGTTAATACATTTTGACTTGGTTCTTTTTTACTTGAAAGATATCTTAGGGGTTATTTTTGTTTTTTAAACCATATCCTTATTAAGGAAATTTTTAGTTGTCGTCCTACTGTGCTTCGAACAAAAGGTATTACGTTTTATATGAGCTCACCTCCCAGCACACGCAATAATATTTCAGCCGTTAAAAACCGGGTGAAAGAGGGGGCTTTACGAAAAAATTGCCCATTGTGAACGCTGATCACAACACTTTAAGGAATCGACTGGCACATGTTGGCACACTTCTTATCGAATCACCGTATATATATCAAGGCTACTATATTCCGATGGGACAATCAGTCTAGAAAATAAAGGGACACAGGTAAAGAAATATGCCTCAAACTATATACGAACTCCAGCCAATTTCCCAAAACGTAGTGGAACAATTCATGATAAATCATTGAAATAATTATTTAGTAATCCGTAAGAGCTCATAATAATTAAAAGTAGGCGCATTGCGCACACCACAGATCCATATGCAACAATACTACAAATAATCTATATTATATATATATTATATATAATATTCTACAAATTATTATTTTTCAACTTGAGTATGATTTACTGTTCTATCAAGAATACTATTTCTATCTTGAGCATACTCGTACCACTACCAGTTATATATTGAAGAACTACTTTCCACTAATACAATTGCCATTTGTGTATTTTGAAGAAGGCGAAATAGGTACCTAATAGATATAAAGAATTAATGAATGACACTCTGACTGTTCAAAAATATCGGATTTCCAAAAGTACCTTTGTTCAGGATTCGTAAGAAGAAATTCGTAATTAGGCGAAAATAATTTACAAACAATTTTATATGAAACATTCACAATTTAAACAACAAATAAAAAAAAATACAGTCGCTATGCTAGTTATTGTTGCTATACCAATTATTATTGCCATGCCACTATGAACTCCGTTCTTTGGTGCCGTGCGCAAAATAATGGCTATAAATCATAATCTGATTTGACTCGATCTGTTTTTTAGTATGGCAGTGCAACGATTAACGTGGTAATCTATATCAAAGAAACTTATTTTCTAGTGTTTTATGTATATTAACAAATCAGATACTTTATTTGATTGACAATTAAAATAAAAATTTTTATTCTGGATATTGACTGTGTTGAAGATTTTTGTTTTCTTGTATAGCGACTAAATCAAAGGTTCTTATTGTGCGTATTGACCGCATTAAGAATATTACTAACACAAACACTTATTTGCGGGTATCGACTGTAATAAAGATTTTTATTACGGGTATCGACTGTAATAAAAATTCTTTCTGTGGGTATCGACATGGTGTTCTTCACACAAGAATTGATTTTGTGACGTCAATTATTGCCCCCAGAAACATTGCTTCTTCTGAAGTATCAGTCAGCGCTAAGTGCATGCTTGGCGTCCTCACTGATGGGAACGGACATGTCTAAGTCTCTGCCGTTCTATAGGTCCCAGTACTCGGTTGCCTAAGTGCAACTTCACGTCAAGCTCCTACCCAGACTCGGCGAGAGCATAACAGCCATCATTCACTTGCAAGAATCTTTGTTGAATTCCCCCACCGTCACCAGGGTATTCTCTGCCCGCGATTAGGCGTCAACCACAACCACCGCGCTGCTCCCGGAAGGGCCTCGCCAATGTCGGCATGGAACATAGTTCCATGGGCAGCCGACCCCGTGCTATCGGAAAGCCACCGGTCAGGTTTTCATAGCCAAGGCTACTTCAGTTGGGCTCCATGCAAGATGGAGACTGATGACCTCTTCTTTTATACTGAATCCATTCTTCAACTCCGCAGACGCTACCTGTGTGGCATATCTCCTCCTTCTTAATTTAAATACTTTCTTTACATATGCAAATATACACTCATGCTTTTCTCTTCTATTAAGTACATTTCTGAAGTCATAGCTTCCCTCAAATATACACTCTACAATCATGCTATCTAAGTCTCTAAATCCTTCGTATATGGGATACTTGCACCCTGTCTTCGCAACCGTGTCCACACATACATCCCTCCCTTTCAGATATTCCGTCTTATGAAGGAATGCATTCAGGGAGTCATTGCCTGTCAAGAAGAAGCCCAAGTGAAGATTGAATTCAAAGTGAGGATGTTCTTCAACAAAGGACACATGTCCTATTAATTCAAACGTCACTCATCCCTTTACCATTCCCTCTCATTCCATCTGACCTGCCATATATCCATAACATACTGGCGCAGTGCATTTTCTCTCTTCTTTTTGCTTATGCCTTGGATAGCTTCATTTAACAGCCACTCCTGTTCTCTCAGGATAATGCCCTTCTTGATCCTGTAGTACAAGGTCTTGCCTATCGCTGCAAGATCAAGCGGGGCTACGCCGATTAAAACCTGAAGGGCCCCTGTCAAAGCAGTAGGGCACACAGTTAGATCTGCTAGCAGCATGATCCTTTGACAAGAGAGAAATTTTGCTCTCCCTGCCACGATTTTTATACTATCTGATCAGACCAGCGCCCCATAAGTTGCACACACAACAAATAGATCATGCGCGTTGGTCTTCTACTTAGACCCCACTCGCTCCTCAATACCCGTTGAAGTTGGCCAACTAAGCTTTGCATTCGCTTTTTGATCTCCACAGAGTGGCAGGCACGCGCATTCTCTCCGCCATACTTATGCCCAGAGTACTTAACTTGCGTCATGTATTTAATACTGCCATCATTTATCCTTACCGTTGGGAAACGGTTTAACAACAGTTTGCCTTTCAGCAACATCATTACTGTCTTTTCTGTCGAGACACTCACTCCAACACGGGTACCCCAGTTATCCACCATGTTCATCAATCTCTCCTCTCAATGTCCAACCGCGAGTCTGCTTCTACTAGCAGAAGCAGACCATTTGCATAGGCATAACATTTACCCTCACCTCGTTAGTTGGTTCAGCAGAGTGTCCATTATGAGGTTCCATATAAATAGACCACAGACAGACCCCTGCGCGCAACTTCGAGTAACATAATTTTAAAAAAATTTCACCACATTTATTCATTTATTGCGTGTTCGCTCTTTATGTTGACCAGCCAGTATATTTTTATTTGTTGCAAATAGCACTATCTTAATTCACGTTTTCCATTGTTTGATTGGCATTTCCCATTTCTTTAGTAACGTCAACATAATCAAAAGTCACAATATTCACTTTTTGAATTGGCACACATCTTATTAACCCTAGAGTCAATACTATACCCGGATCCTTTAGTTGATATACCAGGTACAAATGTACTTCCTAATAATTGAGAACAAAAATTATTGAGTACTCGTGTGGTGAGATTTAATACAGGAAATAAGATGGGAACAGGTATATAAATCGAAAAAAAGAGTGGGATTATTTTTATTTTACATTGTTTTATTTAAAAATAAAAGTAAAGAGTATTCAACTAAAAAAAATTTATTGATTTACATGTTTTTTTCTTGTTTTGTCATTCTATTATATTTTCACAAATATGACAACTACAGCGTTTATTTACACTGTGAGGAACGCAAACTGTGTTTTTACTAATATAGCAACTTCTCCGTATCATTCTTTGAATAACGTATGTGGTCTAGGACTTAGAAGGACACTCTAGGAACCATTTAATAATAATGGTTTGGACCTCTAGATTGACGTACAAATCAAAGAGAACGTTTGCGAGTAATGGGAGGAGGAACTTTACTCCATCGACTACCATCTTGTGTTATCAGTGGTTGTGGCTATTGTTGATGGCGATGCTATTGCGCAGCTACTTCTGTTTCCGCTGCTGCTGCTGATCTTCCACCATCTGTTGGCTTTCATCTTGATCCATATCTTCAACTTCCTCTCCAGCTTCGCCAATTTCAATTGAGCCTTCAGTTTCTGTATCGGATGCATTATGTTATAACAGCACTAAAAATCTCTATATGGAACACGAGATGATTTTCATACAAGAACCTACAAGCTAATAGATTTCGCGCCCGAATTGAAGGTAAATAAACCCATTTGAGATAAATCTTTGAGCGCGCTAGTATTTGGCAGTTTTACGAATATATATAACAATAGGTAAAAGACAGGTAAAATATCTTGAACTCTAATAAACTTCTTTAGAAATGGTTTCTAGCAACTCGATCAAGCTCAGCCGATAGTCTGAGATGAAAATATTTATGAAGATTAAAGTGCATTTTTTTTTATTTCTTAGTTCCCTATAATTTTATACAGTAAAGGTATGAATATCTCCTCCATATTAAGAGTCCTGACAATACGAAGGTACAATTGTAATTTTCTAAACAAGATATCAACAGAAACGGCTTTCTGTTTTCAAGGTATATTTGACATTATCATAGAATTTGAACTTGCTCCTACAAATATTTCTTTTTCAAATTGCAATTGTTTTCTCAGCAAAGCTACATTTGTACCTTGGTGTAGACTCTAGGGATAAAGCACTTAGAAAAGCATACCCATCCAAAAGTCTAGTTGATAGCACCTTTTCCATTGAACTTGTTCTGTTTTTCCCTTATATCTTTTAGAACTTTGTGAATGTTTCTTTTCTATTTAACTTCGCTGCAACTGCACCTCTTTGTAGATAAAAGCCAATTATGGTCTAATTACGTAAATCAAATAAGGCTAATAATACTTTATTGCGAAATGAGGATGAATTACGTGACATCTATGCAAGTCAAGACAAGTCCAAACTGATACTTCATGTTAAAGAACACACCGCTCAAAAATCAATTAGGGTTCATTCTGGTGTTCCTCAGGAGTATGTTTTGAGTCCAAATCTTTTAATTACATTTCTAAATGATATCTTTTATTATATCAAATACAGTTTATTTACATCGCTATGAATATAATGCACAGATTTATACATGTGTCCCCTGTCAGTCTAGTTAAGGATGGGATACTTCATCTCAATTAAGATTTTGGTTGCCATAAATTTTACGTTAAATTACAAGCGGATTGCTGTATGTAAGTCCCATCAAATCTAAAGGTTTAGAAATCTTTAAAACCGTGATAGATCTTAGATATATTCTGCGATTGATCTAGCTGCTACTAATATTTCATTCTTTTATTCTGTGCTAAATTTAGTCGTTTTCAATAGAACTATTAAATTGAAGAACCACATTGATTCAATAGTTCCAAGGATATATGGCAGTGGGCATCTGTGTCATATATTGCTCTTCTTATGCGTTTACTGGTCGCCTGCTCTTTACTTATACCTATTATAATTTACCGCTATCTATTATTCAATAATTTATATTCACTGTTGTTTTATAAACTTAACATTGTTATTAATTGAGTTGTGAAATATATTGGCCATCTTCAGAAATAAGATCATATTTCAACGTTCGTTTCCTCCATTTTCGGCTGTAGTTTATAATAAGGTATCTATTTTATAATTTTTAATGTATTATTTTTAATTTATCTGGTTAAATGTAGTAAGTTTCAAACAACTAGATGTTTAACTAAAGATTTCGAATTAAACTAGATCTACTAGGGCTGTCACTGTAATAATTTATCGATGCATCTCTGTGACATCCAAGCACCAGTTTTTCATCCATACCGTCAGCCTCTGGAATTGGTTCGCAGTTTCCCTCAAGAACTCGTTAAGAACTCACATGTTCAGCCGATTCAAAAGCTGATTTTTTCAATACATGGTCTCAAATCCGAATTTATATATATAGTAAAATGTATCCTTTTCTTTTTTTGATATATTTGATTTACCTAATTAGATTTAATTATTTATTTATTAATTTATTACTCTCTTTATGATTTATAATAATATTGAATCAAACTTTTATTTTTTTCTCTGTTTCTCTTTATATGTAAGCTAACTTTGTCTTCACATTTTTTAATTTTATTATATTTTTAGTTTGCTTATTTCTCATTTCTATTTTTATTTCTAATATAATTTATTATATTTCTTTTTTGTTCCACTTTATCTTATATATATATCTTTAAACCTATAACTATTTTTAAAAACTTGTCTTTCTCGAAGGGATCTTACAGTACCAGTTAATAAATGGAATGTGAAATTCAGTCTGATTCTTGAAACCAAAAGTTGTTGGTGGTCCTCTAGTAGAGGTTAAGATAAGGTATACAAACCTGTGGTGTGAGATAGGTGATTTTAGAAGCCGTCAACTCTTATATTGAATAATTAAAAAGATTTTTTTTTTGAAGAACAAAAGAATATTGTAAAACTCTAGAAATTTTTTAAAAGCATACCAAATTGTGAAAAACATACCAAAATTGTGAAAAAAGTTAAAACAGTCGAAAAAATTTATGTTAAAATATGGTCCCACATAAAATTAAACAAAATTCTACCATCAAATCGCAGTTAAGCGTTAATATTTAAAGAAACCCTATTACATATGTCGGAACTTTGAAAACCTGGTTAGCTAATCTCACCTCATTACTGGCGATTAGCATTGGTAAACAGAAAAAAATCCTATAAATTATTTTAAAATAGAAAATGAAAAAAAAACTGAAACAATCCTCCTGCAGATCACTAATTTTCCATTTTTATTTTATTTTTTTAGAATTCTGTATATGGTCAGCAACCAGAGTCTCCAGAAAAGGTCTTCAGAATTCTGAACTTTCTCATTACCGCACATATCCCATTCGCATAAAGTTCGTAATTTTTACATTTCACATTTTTCAACCTACATGCACGAAAACTTTATTGCATCAGCACAGCTCGTCGAAAAAAAAATTGCTTGTAGCTGATTCCTGCGACATTTTTATCTCATAGCAACATTAGCTGTGTTTTTATCTCTCTGATCTGACTCGATTCAATTTTATGTACATAAGCCAAAGGATCACGCATTGTTGTTGTTTTACGTATGTAAAATTTAACCGGATCAGATCAGAGAGATAAAAAACGTAGCTATTTTTTACTTAGTATAAAATTACTTACTTCGAATTGCTGACGCCAGATGCCGCCAGTGTTTCTTGAGATACACGTAAACGTAGCCATAGTAATAACAAAACCTCACTAGCCAAAATTTGGCGATTAAAATATTGTTATACTAGCTTGTAGAATTTGCGGTACTTTTTTTTTTGTTTTTATTAATATTTCTAATACAAATATTTCACTTTTTATACACTTTATAGGTTCGAAGAACAATCACTTTTATTTGTCTACTCTATCCACATTTTGACAAGAAAACAATTTTCCATCACCCATATAAGGTTACACCGTTAGTGTTATTGTTTACAAATGGATTGTATGCTTACAACATCCACACAAAAAATATAATTTCAATATAGCTTTTAACTATAAAACATTTTCAATTACTTTTTCATACAAAAAATCACTAAAAGAACATTGGATATGGTTTTGGTGCAATCAGAAATGTCGAACTGACATTCCTCGTGTAAATAAGTATAAATGCTTATCCTGTTCGATATATAAAATCTAAGCAACGTTCTTAATTGCATTATAAAAGATAGATAAAAAATCAGCTAGAATTATACAACATTCGAAGTAAACTAATATTCTGCGAAAGAGGGGAATGCTCGTGATCTCATAATGAATCCTATCTTAAGGATAACAATGCCTCTTTAAAAATGGCACATATTCTTTCGGAAAATATTAAAGTTTTTTATGCTCTGCAGTTTCTGAAATTACACATCTCAGCCATTTAAAAGTTTACACAATTATCAAGTGCCTCTAAAAACACAAAGTTTCAAGTAAACTTAATTCTTCTATGAGCAGATAAAATTCTCTGATTATTGTTATCATCATCACTAAATTTAACAGCACATAAAGTGTTAGATGCAACAACAGCTAGTGATTAACAGTACCTCCACCAAAAAGCCAGATTCAGGGGAAGTATTAAGTTTTATTAACTATATTTCCCAAGGTCATGGACGTTTTAATAAGTCTTCCACATGAGAATAATTCGACTTTTCAGTTTTACTACCCACTGCATAATCTCAAAAATAAGAGCTGCATGACTTTAATGACTCGCCCGACCTACAAGTTAGCTGTTTTCCCATGGGGAGGGAAGCTTGTACTGACAGTTCAGTTTGCATTAATTACTACGGTATAAAATAAAATTCAAGAAAACGAATAGTGTTCTAAAGGAGTTAATGAGTGAAACAATCGCTTAAAACTTCTCATAAATTATATTGCGGGCAACCAGAATTTCTAGCTATATTTTAGGTTCTTGAAAGGGAATTTAACAGAATCCTGAATTAATGTACAATGGTTTATGTAAATTAAGTTTTAACTGCTTGTTTTAGTTTTAATTCACAGCCATAAGCAGTTGCATATTTAAGGAGTATCGATTTTTTATGGAAAATTTACAGAATTAAATCAGTCAAAAATAGAGGCCCACTATTAACATTTTTTTTATTTTTTATTATTAGGGTTTGGTGGAGTATGGTCTTAATTTATGAGACCTAGAATTATTACGAAAAGCGAGATTTCTTATTCTACGTCCAAAAACACACAAAAAGTATTTTTAGCAATGGCACCTGCATATTGATAAAAGATTAGATTGAAAAGAGGTTGGGTCCCCGAAGGGTCCCTGGAACATAGGCCCCAGCCCTCCTTGCCGGCTTCTTACAGCTAATCAAGGACGTGTGAGCCAAGGAATCTGTAACACTTTTCTGAGAGAGCCGGACAGTGACAAAGGAACTGAGTCACCGTTTTGAATTCCTCTCTGCAACTCCTGCATATATATAGGATCACAAACAATTATCATCTCGTAAAGGTGACCCCTGACAAAAGAGTGTCCAGTGATAACTGATATTAGAGTTCTCAAGGTTTGCATTTTTAGTCCCAAGAGCTTATGCGAAAGAATAGTGGTAAGGTGTTTGGATGAAATTCGGATTATGAAGGAAGATTCCTTTAATACAGCACCGAGAGGAGCAAGCTCGTCTGCCCTTTCGTTTCTGCTGATATTTCTGTTCGTCAATGGCTAAAGCACAGAAAGTGATTCCCATTCTGCCCTGAATGGAATTCTAAGTATAAAATTGCTTTTCTGGATAGTCTCGAGGAGGTGGTCTTACTCCCTCTTGATGTCAGGTGTGATAGACTCCACGAATTCAAAGATAGATTCGTGCAGAGCTCTTGTTCCAGTGAGATTTAAGGTCTGATTAAGATGCAGTCATAGCGCTTCAATTAACGCCTCCTTCTTGATATGTATTCGTACAGAGTGTATGTTGAGGATATTCATATAGGCTTATGCACTTTTTCTAGTTATCAGAATTATTAAAGTGGCATTAATTTCTAGTTGTTGTTAATTTTTTGACACAGATGCTTACTGTAAAAATAATTGTGGTAGAGCACAAATAGAATGAACACCCACAATTATGCGTTATTTTGATTTTTGCATGTCTGTCCGTCTGTCCGCGCGATAACTCGGGAACACGTTCATTTAGTGTGCTGAAATTTTGCGTACAGGCTTTTAAAAAAAAGTAAATTTCGTGGGGTTGCCATATAAAAATTTCGTTTTTCACTATATATTTGGGCACTGACTGAGAACCCGTTGATGTAGAGAGCTGAAATTTGGTACACAGTATTTTCATAGAAAAAGTAAATAAAATTTATAAAATGGAATAAATTGGGCAACCCTTTCTTGGTGCTGCTATATAAAAATTTAGGATTTTTACATAAACTGTGAAAACGGATCAGTCGTAGACAGTTTTTATGTACTGAAGGATCTTCAGAATCTGAAATCCTATAAATTTGGTTATTATCATTTTTTCTGTCCGACGAACCGTTTTTGAAATATTTGCAAAAACCACTTCAAAAATCATACTTGCACAGAGAGGTAACCATACAAAATTACACACGGGCATTTATCTAGGCTAACATAAAAATTGGTCTTCGATCAATTCTAGCTTTCTTTTCTTAAAATTATATTAATTCTGTAATGAGTTCATTATTTCATTGCCATCTCAAGGTGTTCATACCATCATATGCTTTGAGAAGCTGCAAATACGCTGGCCAGACAGTAGTGATGATACAATAATAAAAAAAAATCGAGAATTCTTCTATTTATTCTTTGTATTTAAAAGGAGAAAAAAGATACGTCTGAAAATGAAACACTGTAAATTATTTTCTGGGTAATATTTGGTTGACTTCCTTAGGATAGGCGTACACGTGAGAGAAGTGTATTACTTTAACTTTAGAATATTAGATGAATGAAAATTAAAATATGTATGTACAAGATAAAAAATTTCACGTTGAAAAGTTTTGAAATTCCCTCAAGCTCCCAACACTGTTGTATGGTGTGGTGATCAGTGGACCTGGGTCTTACTTTAAGTAATCGGATATTTCGGGCTATATTTGTGGTAAGCTTTTCCCCTTCATTTTGGCCTGCTTAAGCGTTTTAATGTGCTTTCGTGACCATATGCTAACAACCCCAGTGGTTTTTTAACAGGCTTAATGAAGAATATAGAGCACGAAGTAAATCTAAACAAATAAGTTTGGCAATCTAGATCTTGGCAATACTGCTCGTAGTACCCACGAATCCTTTTTTTTTTACTTACCTCTGGCTTGGAGTGAGCGGAGCAAAGGCACTGTTTGGAAATCGTGGAAATTCTCCCATATTGTGGTAATTTCCGAAAATTAAATTTTCCTGCGCAAGTATATTAATTTGCAGGGGCCCATACATCCTTAGTTACGCCCCTGCTTTCACTAATAGAAGTTCCCTTATGAATGCGGGTATTTCTAAGAGAGAATTTAGCTGACCATAAGTTGAGAATTTAGGCCTTTACTTTTGTTAGCAGTGTTTAGGGAATATGTTGATATGATTTTCGTTGGTAAAAATTGGGCAAAATGGGGTATTAAAAAGTTAGTGTTACCTCATCTTACCCCACTCAAACAGACAAATAAGATTCAAAGTTTTCACTATTCTAGGACTGTTAGAAACTACAAATGAAAGACAGATCGAGGTAGATGGTCAGAAGAAGCAATGAGCAACGCAATTTCTGCTTTTTTACTGTACAAAATGGATTATTAGCAGCGGAAACATATTTCGATCAACATACAATATTGTAAAGGAAAAAAAAAGCACATGAAGCTTGTAATATTGTTCAAAAATTCAAGGTACCGTTATCGCCAAATCACCTGCATTTTCAACTTAAGAAGAAGCTGAACTTGTTGAATATTTAAAAAAAATGAAAAGAAGCCTTTTTAGTTCACGACTGACGATCTATAGTTTATCAACTATCAAGGAGAAGCAAGAAGTATCATCTTCAATGACGATAAAAGTAAAGCTGTTAACCGCTGGTTACTGGGATACATAAAAAATCACCCGGATGTAGCGATTAAGAAATAACAGAGTTTCTGTTGATTCATTCTATCAATTAGTATGCGAAATGTATGACGAACATATCTAACTGTCGATTTTGTATTCAACTGTGACGAGGCCGGAGTGTCAATTGCCCCGAATACAAAATTCAAAATATAGTGAAATTGGCCAAAAACAAGTGAGTGCATTGGTTATTGATGATCGAGGTGCAATGATCACTTTCGAAATATGCTTGATCACGACTGGACACTACTGTCTCCAATGTTGGTGTATTTCCTCGAAAAACGATGAAACCAGGGGCCTATTTCATAAAACTATTAGTCTAATAATTATTAGTAAATTTACCAATATTTTCCAAATCATTAGTTCAATTGTTTGTCATAAATTTTCTTCGCACAGTAATAAGTTATTACACCACCGCATATAAGTATTAATGGCAAATTAATACCACAAGAAGGTTTCAATTTCAATTTTTTATAGGTATAACTGAAGCACAAAGACTCTTAAATATGTGCCTACTCTAACTAATTAGACAGAATAAAAAAATACAATAAGTCTCCTACATTCTAAGCGAGAGTATTAATTTAAGGAAGAAAATACAATTTTCATTAAAAGAAGAGAGAAAAAAACGCAATGTATATGTATTAAAAAGATATAAGAATGCAGAAAAAAATAGCTAAGTAGGTATTATAATATTAAAGATACAGAAAATCAGTACAAGAACAAGAAAACATTGTTACTAAAAATAATAATAATAAAAAATTACTTAATTTGTTAAACTACAAAAAATTTTAAAGCATTCTGACTTGAATCTCCCCATGACTCGAAGTCGTACGCAGACGTATGGTTAGAGGAAGTGAATTCCAAAGTCTGAAGAAAAATCGAGAACTAATTGAGAGTCTATGATGGGGAGTTTCCAACAAAAGCATTCTTTCAGAATGCAAAAACTTAAGTCGAGTGCAAATACGGAATTTCAGATAGTTATCCAAAGTGCAAACAAGAATTTTCCTCGAGTACTGCGAAATATGTTCATATCTTCTAATGCTAAAGACATACCGAGCACATGAGTTAAATGCGACATTTAATTTTCTACGACTCGAGTGACTAAGTGGCAATATACAACGTCAGCATAGTTGATAATCGGTATTAGTAAGCATTTCACAAGTCGAACACACGTATAGTTTTTGGCGTATATGCTGAGTGACGCCATAATGCCTTTAGTCCACCATAGATCTTACCTACAACACCATCGACATGGTCACTCTAAGATAACCGATAATTGAAGATCAAGCCAAGATTCCGAGCTTTAGTTGAAAACGGAATAATAATATTTATAATAACTGGTGGAAGGTCAGTATAGATTAAATTGAGATAATAAATTAGCATAGCCTGAGATTTGGATGGTTTGAGTCTGAGCTCGTTAAGTTCAGCCTACCTACTTATGCATTGAAGATCTTTGTTTTATCACAGTAATTCCGCGTGGGATATCATTGATGGGAACATATATAAATATGTAAATAAAGTTGTACATCATCAGCATATAACTGCAGTGAATATTTATTCATGTGATTTTCCAGATCATTTACGTATAAACTGAAGAGAAGAGGATCTAAGATAGATCCTTGTGGCACTCCAGAATAGAGAGAACAGAGCTTTCCTATTAGTTAAGTAATCATAGATACGTTTAGCCGCAGGACCAGCAAAACCAAATTCTACAACCAGCTTATTATATAATAATTTAAAATCGACAGAGTCAAATGCTTTCGAAAAATCAAGAAGGGCTCTGAAACCAGACTGGATGGAACTGATCGAGTTATTAATATTAGCATGGTCGATGATTTGTTTGTATCAGTTAGTTCATTAAGTAAGTCAAGATCAGCTACATATTCCTCGCTGCTTCTAATGATATTAAGCTTACGAATGTTATTCCAAAGTTCGCGAAAAGGTTCCAAGTTTACCTTTTAGAGTAGAAATTAAGTTTAGCCTTCCTAATTAAAGCACAAGTCTTATTTCTAAGCGTCCGATAATTATTCCATAGAAATTCACCGCGGAACATTTTCCATAGTTTATAGGCAAAATTTTGTTCACGAATCGAATCCAATTGATCCAATTGCTCTCAGAACGGCATTTTATCCTTTTCAGCGGAACAAACTCGTCGAACAATCTCATAAATGTCCTATTAAAGAAGGCTACTTGATTGAAGATATGACCAATCAATCAGAGAGACAGCAGATGTTAAAGCATCTAAGTCAATAGCATTATATGCTCAGTAAAAAAATTTTTGAAGGACTCCTATATCTAACAACATCGATATTAAAAGAAACAATAAGTCCACAATGATCCAAAATTCCGGGGACATCGAAAGTTAGCTGATCACGCACAAGACCTCCTCAATCATTGATGAAAAGATCCAGAAGGGATTCACCACTACGAAAAATACGAGTTGGCAAAGAATTTACTACACTGAGATTAACAGCTTCTAGAAAAGTTGCAAAGTTGCGCCTTGAACAACTATCTGACAACATATTAATATTAAAGTCAAGTCACCCGACATTATATTCATAGAATAATATCCACTGAATTGGATTATAGACCGTAAAGACTATCAAGCGAGCTAACCGAAAGAGGTTTATATACACAACATAATAGTACTTTAGCACTTGCCGTTTTAACCTCAATAAACAGGAACTCGATGATTCATTCAGGTTCTGTTTCATAGAAGCTCTTCTACTAATAATTATTAGTGCCTTGCTTTCGGCTGAGATAAAATATAGTTATTTTCTCTGGTAGTAACGGATCCTACTATTCTGGCAGCACAGAGGTGGGTGAAGTTAAGATGTTAACTTTTCTCCACATAATGTGGGGCGGTAACTACTATTCGGTGGGCTTGTCAGTGATTAGTGGGTTAAAAGCTGATCCCATCCCAATTCAATGTAGCGCAGCATGCACCGATGGCTGCATGGCTCAGAGGATGCTCAGTGTTCATTCACTAGTATGCGAACTCTGGATACCAGGCGCCCCCACCCCAATTCGAATTAGCATTCCTGTAGTAATGCGAAGCCCTCCTACAGGCGACAGTTTCTCTCCCGCAACTCGTGGAACCTTCTAAAAATAATACCAGATCACTAAATGCAAAATATTCATAAGTATCTAAGGAATCTATGATAAATCGGCTCTGGCAGGAGAGCTCGTCTAGTGAGGATGATGTGTCTTCTATGGAGATCGAAAATGGTCATCAGAGGTCGAGTTATCTTAGCATAGGTGGGCTGGCTGGAGTTGAGGCTACAGAGTAGAAATGCGCTGATGGTAGCGACCGAAGCGGATCTTCCCGCTGCAGGAATCTCTGCGGTGTAGAGAAAATGAGACGGAGCAGTGCTAAGGAGATGGATAATGCTGTCCGTTGGCCATCTCCCTCTCTCTTCGCAAGCGATCTGTGGTCCAGCCTCGGTAAACTAAGCAATGCGTGGAAACGTGGGTGTGGGTAAGTAGTCCACATTGTGGGACTTCTCTTGACCCAAATTAATCTGCAACACAGCAAGATGCCATCTGCTTTACTAGCATGCTGCCTTGCTGACTCGAGTATAGAATTCCAACAGCAAAAATTGATACTCGTGCAGGAGCGACCTATCGCAAGAAGTTCAAATTCTATATGACACCGCATGCTCTACTCATAGGGCATGTGTTGTTGCAACAAAAATTAATTCCACTGTTTTTACACAAGTTGATTTTATAGCTGCAATGATAACAGGTATTCTTTTATAGGAAAGGCTAAATCATCCTTCAAACCTTCGAAAGAAAACAGAACCAAATCAATCCGCCAAGAGCAAACTGCAGATAATCTGCTTAGATGATGCTTAGCCAGGTTGTTCATTTTGGCTTGATCGTGAAATGAATACTACAACCCAAGAACCAGAAAATGATACATCTTTTTCATTAGTTAGACCAAAACAACTGACGCCTGTACTAATTGCAAAACAAGACTGCTTTAATAACATTCTACCCATATAAAATTATAAGACTAAAAGGAAAGCAGTCAAAATAGCGAATGGAGAAATCATGTTTTTATTGTTATTTATTATATCTAGAGTCTACATAAGGTTGGCTATTATGTGGCATTGTGGCAGGATGATGAACCCATGCATATGTATATACCCTTACTGTCAACTCCATAAATAATAATGTTTTCCATCTTGTACATGGTGAAGACCTGTTTTACCGCACCCGTTGGGACAAGATGGGAGAAATGTTTTTTGTTTCTTGTTACTTTTTTTTCCTTAATAATTCTGAAGTCTTAGTTTAATTATAGTTAAATCCAAAGACAATTAAGAACTAAAGTTGATTTGTTAACTAAGAAAACCTGTATTTTATTCATCATCAAATCGCATGTACCCAAGAGAGGCGTAATTGTAAGTTTTAGCCACATGCGAAAGTTTTAGATTGCCTTTGCTTAATAATTCCTGAGCTGAATATGTATAAGAGAGTTGGCAATCAGAAACACTCTTTATGCTAATTCCTGATAATAAGAAGAAAAGAAAGGAAATACCTGCATCATCCAAGACTTGAACATGAAATATTTCGCTTGACGGACGTCTGCTGCAATCATTGAGCAGATGTGAGGAAGGACTTTTTTTTCTTCCATATTTCCATATTTAACTTATCTGGCCCGGGACTAATCCGCGAATCACAAAAACAGCAACCTTAGGAAAGAGAATAATTCCATAAAGCTAGGAATATACAAGAAGGAATATTTAGCTGAGATTTGCTGGCATTCTTCTATTTACCACAACCCCAAAAGTCTTGTACTGTTTCTTAATTATATTGTTTTTTCTCCTATACTCTTCTCTTTAACTTCAAATTAGAAATTTTTCTTCTATTAAAACTTTTTTGTTTTTGCTACAAATAAAATTCAACATATAACGTTTATGGCTCCTGAAGTGGCTGAGCTGCCACGTATAAAAGAAAAGAAAATGTGACATTTATCAGACTTGTTCCAAGTCGAATAAAATATCTCAAGATGACCTAAAGGAAGAAAAGTAGATTTCAAAGTTGCTTAAATGAAATAAATTAAACTTATCTGATTAAATTGAGAATTCCTGCAGATATTTTTTCACAACTTTTGCTCTTTATTGTGTAAATATAGCCTGAAACATAAACAAAACTAATTATTGGACTTTTCAAACACTTTAAAGAAAATGTAAATCTCTCATGGATTACCCTAGGGCACATAGAAGATGTGACCAGCTCGTTAAGCTGAACGGGAAAAATGAGTTCCTAGAATATTCTAAGGGGCGGTGTATTATGGAAATCAGTGCTACACCTAATAAAATGGGAGAAATTGAATGTTGATTTTTTTTAAGAGATCAGATAGCTTTTATGTTTAGATCTGTTGGACGGGATGGCTCAAGCGAGGATCGCAGTAATGTTAGCACTCAATGTGATTTTGATTAACGCTAACAGTGTCCCTTTTGGTGTCCACAAGAGTATAGAATGAGTTAAGGGTACTATCATGAACAAAACTATGGACTATACTGAAAGATTGAATGGAGATTGGTTAAAAGCATTAAAATGAAACAGCCACAAGAGATAATGGAGTATACAGCCATTAATAAAGTGAGGCTTGGAAGTGACGCCATCAATTCAGTACAAACTTTCAAACCAAATTCAAATATGTACGTGAGAGAAGTTAAGTGCTTTAAATTTGGAAATCAGGATACCAGACTGGATCGAATGCCTTTTAGCCGATGATTTCCGTCCATTACAAAAAAAGTTAAAAAATCTTCAGACCGAAAACATTACTGGCAATCATTGAAAATATGATTAGCATCTTGATTGTTTATTAGTTTTAAGTTAATGGTTGCAAATTGTCAGTAAACTTGGCGATATATATGAAGCGAGCGACTGATATATGTCAGATGATAGAAGTATCTTAATTATGGCAATATTAACGTTTTTGGGAGGAAATTCAATAAGCATACATATTCTGAAGGACGATTACGAAAGCTCCAACATGCTCGCACGATTGAGAACTCATGAAATTATTAATTATAACCTCTGTAAATGTATTCCCATTAACACAAGCTTATCGGTATCCAGAGCTACCATGACTTCTACATAAGTAAGTGGTGTTAGACCAATAGATGACCTATCAGTATACACACAGGCTCCACACCAAGAGCTAAAGGAGAGTAGGCAAATTATTTGGGCGAATATGATTATTTCTCACCACCACTCATTCGACTTCAATGGGAATGCATTGCCAATGCAAGGAGTCGCACAATGTTGATTCGACCTGAACCACAATTAATGGCGAACTTATATTCTCACCAGAGGATGGCGTACGAATATGGAGCGAGCTCCATATGCTTGTGGCAGCTGTATACCCTGTCGTTTTCCATTGATTGATTGATTGAAAACCGAGGCTGCGACCCACTATGGGGTCTCTCGAACGTAGGCCATACCAAACCCATTGTGCATCTTCCAGACTTGTGCGAACTTGCTCACAGGTCTCAACCGGGCGCTCTTTCGAATTTAAGTATTGGGCCCTAACCCACCCTGCCTGCTGCATGGAGGTCATCCAGGAGGTGTGAGCCAAGGAATCTGTAACGCTTTCCAGAGAGAGCCGGACAGTGTAAAAGGAAGTGAGTCACCGTCTCGGATTCGTTCCCGCATCCTCTGCATATAGGATCAGCAACAAGCCCCAACTTGTGAAGGTGACCTCTAAGAAAGGAGTACCCAGTCATACATAACACCAGAGTTCTCAGGGTTGCCTTTTTTTATTCCCAATAGTGTTTGGGTTAGCTCTGCTCTACAGTTCCTCTGTAGTTCTACTTAAATGGTCTTCTATCCAAAGACAACTGTGTTGGCAGTCGACCCAAGCCGAGATATAAGAGACAAGGTGTTTTGGTGCTATCCCAATTGTGGTGGAGCATGCCCCCGAGGTTGCACTAAGACGAGCAAGTAAGTTCGTCCCAGCTCTGATTCCTATTAATATCGCTGTGAGTTGGTACCCAAGTACCAGTACCCTATTGTTCCGTAAAACGGAGTTCAGGGTGGTTTTACACTCAATACAAGTTTGGAGGTTGTATTTTGACACGGCTTTGATAACTGCTTCACTGTCAGAGAAAATTGAAATCTCCTTATTCTCAGTGTCTGAGTTAAGGAGATGCATTCCTGCTTCAAGGATGGCATTGATCTCTGCCTGGAAAACCATGACATGGCTTTCAGGTGTATGGTAATATCCATGTGAGGCTCTTCGCAAAAATATTCTTGCTCCTATCTCCTGCCCTATTTGGAATCTTCAATTTTAGTTGCTTTTCAGCATAGCCTCGAGGAGGTGATCGCTGCCCCTACCTATGTCAGTTACGATGAACTGAACAAATTCAAAGATGGATTGATGTGGAACTCTTATACCAGTAGCATTCCATACACAGAGTATTTTCTAAAAAATAATAATAATTTTATAAACACCCTATAACCCAGTAAGGTCGTATCTGCTCCGCTGGCCACTACATACATATTTTGTTTGTATGGACAGGTGGAGTAATACCAACTCAAATATAGCAAACTTTGTAAGAAACACTGTGAATCAATAAGTGGAGAATCCGATAATGCGGCAATGGCCTTACGCATAGGACACAAAAATACAAATCCGAGTAGTAAGTGTAGTGTAGTAGTAGGTAGGTGTAGTGTGAGGTTTCCATCATTCCGGTCGCGCCACCGTATTTTGGGATTAGGTAAAAATATTTGAGATTTAGAAATTCGAAATTCCATTACCTGTATTCAAATACATTTACCTAATCACCTGTCCCATCACCTGTATTCAAATATTTTTACCTAATCCCAAAAATACGGTGGCTCGACCGGGGTGAAGAAACCTCACGGAAGGAAAATGTAGGGTACTCATATCTAAAAGCAGATGAAATTTTACATGGTAGCAAATTTTGTGGAATCGATACTTTTTCATGAATGAAAAGTTAAGCTCACGAAGAAGCGAAGAATAAATAGATTAAAGCGATAATGTTCTAGTGGTTGTGGCATAATAATCAAGATTTTAAGGACTTTCACTAGTGACCAAATATTCAATTTCCACATATTTATACCCAGTGATATTCTACATTTCATCACACCAGAAAAATTAGTAGCCTGGTCTCAAAAACATTTATAATTTTGACAATTTAAGTTTATTTTTGAAGTGTTAACGAATATTTATTTGTATCCAGTGACTTTATTTTCTACATCAATTTACACTAAAATGGAGGCAAAAATCCAACAGGAAAATATTTTCTCGGAAAAAGTATGTCATCAACAAGCCATGTTGACCTCAAACAAGACACTCTCAGCATTCTCTACTGAAAGCTTGACAAAGAGTACCATCGACGAGTTTAACAAAACTTTCGAAGAATTCCTACATATTAAATCCGAGAAGGCTATTGATGGTCTTAATAGATGTTTGGCGGTAAGTACCTACGCAAATACACATCTATACAAATTTTTCTTCTGACATTAAGCGTCCTGTTAACTTATCTTATAGCTTCTGGCATCCTCCATGAATCCAGCGGATATAAACCCTGAAAGCCCGGAAATTGCAACATTGTTTATTAATCTATACGAACTCATGAAAAACATGGAATCCAGGTCTGCTCTCCTATGGTCTGCTGTAGCGTTACTGGAGCAAGCCATACAAAATTCCCACATGAGAGTGGCGTTAGTGCAAAAATTTCGATTTATGCAAGTTTTAGCGAAACTACTTGAGTCGGTTAGCAATTTGGTGAGTATGTAATTCGAAACATTACAACAAGAATCTAATGTCGTCCTTTTTGTCTCTTTTTAACAAGGACCGAGCATATTGTATCCTTCGATTATTGGAAAACATTTCCTATGGAATTTGCATAACTTGGCAGGAGCCTTACCTATCAGGTTTGATAAAAACCCTCGTAAAATTCATTAACTTTGAGAAGGTTCAATTCATCACTATCTTTTATGTACCCAGGAATTTACCTTATTATCCTCTTAGGAAAACTTAAAATCGCCCTCGCTCTCGATCCTTATAAATCTATGTTATAAAAACCTGCCTGCTGTGTATGTCCTCATGAGGACGGTATCAATTGAGCAATTTTTGAGTGACATTCAATCGTTTGGAATTTTGGTATGAAAATTGTTGAAATGTTTTTTTGAAGATTTTTTATTGGTAACAGATTTTATTACTTATAGGCATGCAAAATGAGTTTCATATTGGAAAACAGTTCAGAGAATATGTCAAAAGCAGACCTTCATAATTTTATTGGTTATACATTTTTAGAAGTTCTCAGGTCTTTGAAGTAAGTTAATTTGTTTTGCCACATCAATTTCAGGTATGCATGTTTTTAGGCGATGAAATTCAGCGGTTTTTTCATAGATAATATAAAAAAATAATTGAAAGACTCGTAGATATACGTTTTTCATTAAGCTTTCCTTTTTATATACTTAGATCGAAATCTTATAGGTATACTAAGTTTATCATTCAGTTTGTAATGCATAGAAATAATGCTGGTAGAGCAAATTGAATTTGGACGTTATCGCATATTATTAAAAGCTATTAGGCCCTATTGTTCAATCCAATGGATTAATGATTCCCGCCGCAGGTAATATTCACTTCCACTTTACGATGCTATTTTTAAATCCGCCGACGGAACTGCTACATGCAGTATCAGGATTCGATTAACTTGCATTTTTTCACTTAGAACGTTTTCGATAATCATAAACTGGGTTTAAGAGCTGTTTTTTAATCTAAATTTCTGCCATTTCAGCCAAGTATCTAATGCTTCAGTCATAAAGAATATATTTAAGCCAATGTTTGTGGAACTATTTAACTTACTTATTTATATTACACCGTATTAGGTAATAATATGGCTACTGCAGGCACTGCCTAATATTTGCGATAACCTTCCATTGACAAGGATAGAGTGCTCCTATTTGAGGTACGTCTCAAAATGGTAATAAGAAGTAGCTGAACGTGCTAAATATTTGATTCTGAGAACGATCATCTCTAGAGATTTTTATTGTGCTGAAAAATTCTTCAGAATATAAAATCCTATGAAATTCTTTATGATAATTTTTACTATCCCGCGAATCGTTCTAGAAATAGGTAGATGCAAAAACCACTTTAACAATCAAATTCGCACAGAGTACTGGGTGACCATACGAAATTTCATACGGCCATCAATCTAGGAAAAGGGTGGCCAAGACGAAAAGACTGCGGTGGACCGGTCGATCGCGTAGACGTTTTTGGTAGCCCGCGAGAATAAAATCAATAAAATCAATTGATCAAAAATTACAATAAATTTCCACTTTCAAATAATTGTCCCGCCTCATGTGGGGTGAGTAACGGATAACCCACCCACGTCAATATGGCGTCATTTCTTCGCCCCACCTACCCATCGCACTTTCTTTATCTCTCTCTGTCTCTGTCTCTATCTCTGTCTCTGTCTCTATCTCTGTCTCCGTCTCTATCTCTGTCTCCGTCTCCGTGTCTGGCTCTGTCTCGGTCTCTGGCTCTGTCTCTGTCTCTAACTCTGTCTCTGTCTCTCCCTCTCTCTCTGTCTCTGAGTGAGCAAGGTCGAGTTCGGAAAAAGGAGCTCTTTACCGTTATGTTCAAGGATAAATGTGTTTGTCGCATTTGTAACTCAGGTGTAGAGCTAAAAAAAAATCGAAAAGCATTCAAAAATAGAAGAAGGTACGTGAGCTAAAAACTGGCTTATGTGCACAGCAATCTTTTTTACGAAACCAGGCACAAAATCAAAAGCTGAGACATTGGTATGGTAAAAATAAAGAGGAAATTCTGTTGTAAATCAACGGCACTTCACTGGTATGAAACACTGCCATCCGCGGCCTAAATCTGCAAGGAAAGACAACTTTGATTGAAATGAAAAGTTTAGTTAAAACATTCAAAGAAAAGATTGACGTGCATGCATCCCAACTAAGAATAGGCGAATTGAAGAATTACCAAAAACTTGGTACACATAATTTAACCGGGAATTCGAAAATTTCGTCGAACAGTTGGAGAATTTACACGACGAGTTCGAAATATTTGGAATTTGGGAAGAAGTCGACACTTTCATTATGTTCCCTTTTAACGAAGGCATTCACATTTACAGGGTAACTACTAACATCGCCCAATTAATTGATGCTGAGTTTGTTGTGACTGAGGAAAAATTATAGTTGGTGCGACATAAGTATTATTTCATTTCTGGAGCATTCGAAAGTATCTACAGATTTTTGGAAGAAGCTTTAGCGTTTTATTTAAAACTTTTCCTGACGGTAGACCGCTACGATATTTTGAATTGTAATGTAGATCCAGTACTTCGAAAGTTTGGCCACCCCTAATCTAGGATATCGTCAGAATTGGTCTTAAACCAATTCTAGCTTTTTTCCTAGTTGAATACATTTTTTGTGTGTGACCTCGTTGTAAACTTGTTTCTACTTGCGATCTAGCTTTAGGTCTTGATACAATGTGAAAAATTACGCAACACTGTGCATAGGAAGTCAGCAGACTAGTCAAGAGACTATTCAACAAACTTCGGGCACATTAAAATACATATTTTTTTGAATTAATTTTCAGTGTACTAGTCTGCTAGTATGCTTCGATTCCTTGTAGGTATGTAAAAATTGTGTAACAGTAGAGAAAAGCTTATTATTGAAGTTTCCAAGTTGCGCTCAAAGAAATTAACTGTCTTAATTAGTGTATGTCTCAAATTACAATTACAAATTAGCTTGTTGTATTACTATTGCATTACCAGATTCTAAATGCATTTGAATTTTTTATCATTTTGAAATAACTTTTTAGAACAGATTTAATAAATCCACTATAATTCTAATATTAGGGCACATAATTACCCTACTTCGCTTTTAGAAAATCTGCGATTGTCGCTCTAAGTTTACTAGATTTTTTCGGAAGCAAATGCTCAGAGTAGGAATGCATTCCTTGTTATCACTTTTCTTTCTCCTCAACCAGAGCTTTATATATTCAAAATCGTAAATTTTTTCGCACCGTAAAACTTTGTTTTCAATTGTACCCCCAAATCCTTTTCAGAACCCCTGAAGGGTTCAATTCGGATACATATGATACACTTATGGCAATGTCTTTTATTCTGAGTGTATTCCATCATCTTATATGGGAAAATATAAATCTCGGTCAGGTACCTCCTTTGACAAATTAGAATGCTTCCCCTAATTTTGATCCAATTTTCCATTAACCCGCAATTCAACAAAAAACAGCAGCTTGCGTCCCGTTTCAATAAATATTTCAAAGATATCGATTGTCTGATCTATTTATTTTGAGTAAAGAAATGTTAATCTCTGTTCAACCGCGTAGTTCTGGATATATAACTTCATCCTACATTACATGAAAAGTACCAAACAGCAACAACAATTGCGATTCAATTCTCTATGCCATTAAATCTAACTCTAACTCTAATAAATCTATCGTCGAGAGATAAAAAAAAATACTAAGTATATCACGAAAGCCAATTGCAAATCGCTACAAGAAAATGCAGTAAGAGCTTTTAGATTCTTGTAAAGCACACTAAAAAAAAAAAAAACAAGAGATAGGTAATTTTACAACCACAAATGATGGAACAAAATTTGCAACCATTAAACGGACTAAATTTACAGCGTTTTCATTTATTTGTTTGTAATATTACTACATAAGCTTGAAAATATTACTATTACAGTGAATAACAATAAAAAATTAAGCACAACATCTTTCCTAGTAATAAAATTCTTTCTACTGACGAGAAAATTGCTCTCGCTTATACTAAAAGCAAGGTAAGGCAATACGTAAGTTATTTACACTTGACCTTAATAAATTTGTCATCTTATAAATTAACCTTTTTTCTTTTTGTTGAAAATAGTAACAAGCAATTTCTATTAACGTAGTTGTTCTTATTTCTGCTTGAATCAAACACACTTCTGTAATGCTAGAAGTTATTAAGCCAGCCAGTTGTAAAAATACAACTAATTGTTAATTTTCATTTGTTAAATAAGTCAAGTACCTTTACATCAAAATTTGCGTTGTAGGATGAACTCTTACTTATTTCAATAATAATTAAACACGAAAAGTAATACCGTGAGCAGACGGGCAAAATCAATGATCATTCGTTCGTAATTAAATTTTTCAAAAATCGATTTACCATTGAATTTTAATTTTAATTATTAAAAATGTGCTGTCCACTGACATATATATATAAATGGCCTGCTTGATCTCCTGTTTCATGTGGCACCAATTTTGATTTCAGGAAGTATGCTATTACTGTCAATGCTACCAACTGTCGTAAACGGGGACTATATTTAAATTATTTGCGAATTTACTTATATGCATGTCCGTGGGATTTACCGAATTTACTACAAAAGTATTTGGGACTATTTGTATAGTTAAATTTTAATTATGAGCCGAAGAAAGTGTTTTTTACAAGGATTTTTACAAGCAATTTCTCGTTCCTAATCGTTAAAGTTCAGTGGGAAAGTACGCTCTCACGGAAAGAGACAGGAATATGAAAGTAGTGCCATTTGCTTTCATGCATTTTTGATCCAACAAGCAGTCCATTTATATACATGTCAGTGGTGCTGTCAATTACATACAAAAATTGACAGGACTTTCGTTTTAATCAACCTAATACCCTAGGCAGACGGACAAAATCAATGATCATTGATTCGTAATTGATTTTTTTTTTAAATCAAGTTACCCAAGATTTTGTGAATTAAAACCAAAGTCTTGTCAATTTTTATGTGTAATTGACAGCACATTTTTAATAATTAAAGTTCAAATTCAAAGGTAAAGCGATTTTTGAAAAATTCAATTACGAACGAATGATCATTGATTTTGCCCGGCTGCCGAGCGTATAAGGTATAAGTCAATTGAAAATTTACAATTTGTTTTAAGATTTGTAATGCTTACTCAATTATAATATTTTGATTGAAAAATATGAAATATAAAGCTTGTCTGTTAGTTAACTAAGAACATTTTACGCTCTGTGAATACCTTTACACATATTTGCCCACAATCTGTATGTTAACTTTTTGGATTGTGGAAATCTAGTAAATTGATACGTTTCCCTTTTAATACATAAAGTTGCACATTTTGAGTCATGCTCAAGAGGCTGTGTAACTTCGATTCGATATGGAATCAGATGAGCTGTCAAAAGTATTGAACTGATGTTCTATTATCGAATGAATATAAAAGTGATCACCTAAAGAGTTGTCATTTTCGTTTTCGTATTATCATAGATTGCATTGGTTATCGTATGGTAGGAGAGTATACAGTTTTTGACATATGTAGTACATTCCGGAATAGACAACATATTTTATAGCATTCCGAGAGTAAATGTTTATTAAACAACCATTTTATATATATGATCGACCTAATCAATATGGCAGATGCGAGAAAATATGAATCAGTCGGACGTTCTTGTGCTATTTATGATATTATATATTCACTCTTTCGTCCTAAAAGTTTTTATTTGATTTTTATCCAAATATTTTGGCTCTGAAGTTACCAGACAGATCTAATGTAAGTGGAGGTAAATTCATGTCTATTCCGTTCTTAATCCAAATATAGCTCCCCCCCCCTCCCCCCTTCCCATCACAACATCCTTATTGAAATAAGAAATTTAATGTATGAATTGGAGTACTTATCTTTTGCTGTGTCTGAGATGGCAATCCTAGATATTTCTAAAGATAACGATAAGATATGGCATACTGGTGTTTTTGTTAAACTCAAAGGTTTGGGTCTTGACTACTTCTAATATGAATTGACCCGTCCGTCTCCATTAGTTTAATCTCTCCGTCGCCATTACATTAACCTCTCAGCCAACGCATTGATTTTGGTGTATTTCAGAAATATTTTCCTCCGAATCTGTTTTTAAAATGAATTATTATCATTATTATTATCATTATTATCATTATCAAATACTTTAGGAATAAAAGATATAATATAAAAAAGAGCACATTGAAAAAAAAATTTACTTTATTGAATTGGAATTCATAATATTATATTAAAATTTGTCTGTTACAAGAAAGCCCCAGCATATTGAAAAAACGTCTGCTGCAGTAAATCCCTAAAATGCATACTTTCCTTTAGTGACACAAATTTCTTTATTTTGCAGTACACTAAAAACAAATGTCATAAGTACATGGGGTGCCTTCACCAACAGAAAAATATTGGCTTAATGTCACTACCGAGTCACTAAATAAAGCTATCGTACGTTCACTGTACACAGAAAATGACAACTAGTCACTTCCTTTTCCTTCCTCACGCGTTCACTGAGACGGCCAAGAGTAAAAGGTAGCGCGCATTATTTCACTATCCGTATTTAGGATAGTAAAGTTGTGCGATAATAAATTTGTGTTGTCAAAGTGACTTTGATATGGAAATGGAAGCAGAAAATATATCTATTTCGGTTGATGAAAACAATATGGCCTGTGTGATGGGCCAAAAATTTTTTTATTATTATAAATCCATTTCAATCCATTACTTTATTTCCTTGTAATGTCGAAAAAAGTCCATCTCCCAACGATAAAGCTATTTACAATCTGACGTTCATGTTTACTTTTAATTTACTTATTTTTTTGCAAACGTCAAAAATATTTGATTTGCTACGTTATTCGCAACTCTCTGGTTATCGTTTTTTGTAATCTTTCTGTCAAAACTGGTTTAATCAGTTCTCAAACAAGTTCCTTTAAAAAATCCTATCATTTTAGCTCAGTTCTATTCCTTTGAGTTAAATGTAAAATATATGAATATATTTGAATATATGAAAACATGTCTAGGATAGGATTCCTTAAAAAAAAACATCATCGTCAGGCAATGGCGAGAGTACTACGATTACAAAAATAAACAGAGCACCTATATCTGTGCCCTCCCCCCCCCCCCACCCCTTGATATTATTACAATGCAAAATTATTTCCGGTCTTGCGGTCTCCAATTCTTGTTCCTTCCTGTAATATACTTGATGGATTACAAGACGAGGACATGGCTCTTTTCCATTATGTAAGAGACAGTGATTATATCTTTTCTAAATCTACAATGAACTTTGAAATTTTCTTTTTCCTCCCAGGAAAAAATGTGGTGGGATTATTTTCCTATATTTTTCTTGAACTTATTTATGCACTTTGAAAACGTTACAGTGATGAGTAATTCTATTGAGGTACACCACACGAGTAACCATAATACAGTCATTTGGTGCTCAAAAAGGGGGTTACCTGGAAAGTTTTCCGGCAAAGTGGTATATTTATAGATTTCGATGTGCTCTTTTCGAATTTTCACCGCTCACGCCGCCGCCGCTGTGTTGATAAAATGGCGTCCAAAACAGTTTTTTGCTAATATCTCCTTTCCGACTAATTTCACGACGAAAAAATTTATGTAATAAATTAAACTAGAGTGCACTTTCTATCATTGTTGTAATGAATGATTTCAGCATACGAGCGCCGCAAAGTCTACTCCAACGCGTATACTGGCAGTAGGCCGGCATTTCAATGCGTAGTAAAATATTTTTCGTTAATATACGAAATACGAGTGCTGGAGTAGACTTTGGTTCTTTAGTTATATAAGGTTCATTTTTATTTAATTGCAATCACGATTTATTTTTTATTAGATTATTAGAATATAAGGATACATAAGGATGTCTGTACTCTATTACAGAGTTTGAAATATTTTCTGGATAGAATAACAATGTTATGAGAAAGCAACCGCGCAGTAGTGCGGGTAGTATTAATTTTAATTGAAGAACTAGTTGAATCAGGAAAATCGATGACTTCATCCTCTAGATAAAATTTTTTGAACATTACTTCGTAAAATCTCGAAATTTTTAACACCCCTCCATTCAAATTCTGAAAGATTTATTCAAATCAGAAATGTTCGGGTCTATTTTGATCATTTTCATGTGGAATGGTTGTATAATTTTGAGTCTTAATTTAAATTTGAAGTAATAATAGGAAAAAAAAATTATCACTCAACTTAGGAATTACAACTCAGGACTCCTAAGGCACACAGTCGATTTTTTTCTCGACATGAAATCGAATGAAAAAATTATCGCCAGCTTTACAGATTATCCCGAATACTACGAAGATCTTAGTAAACTAATTAAGGTACATTAAATGTGTATTTAGTATATCTATCATAAGCCATCTAAATTTTTGAAATTCTATTTATCCTGTAGGTTGTAAACGACTGCAGTAGGAAATCAAATTCTGATTACAGTAGAGATTTTTCTTTTGATTGGCCGACTTGCCTTGGAGTTTTGCTGGATTTACTGGATAATTTGATTACCACCATTGGTAGATATTTGTAGACATATGAATAGCAATTAATACCATTAAAATAATTATGTATAGGTAAACAAATTAGACCACTTCTACCGGCCATAGTTAATTCAACTATACAATGGATAAATTCAGATAAAGCTGGAACTCAAGCGTTGCAACTATTAACAACTGTCGTGCAGATGGATGGTAAGTACCTTTTGAAAAAAGTTTTATTTTCGTTTTGCTAAATTAGGAATTCAAATATTTAATTGGTTGTCAGATATTGAAATATCAAATATTTTTAAATTCATTAGTTCGTCCATGATTTTTTTCTTTGATAGATCCACGACCATTCCCTATGCCACGTATAGATAAGATAGCAGAAAGATTTTTCTCTCGGAGTCTGCGAGTTTAATTTTAATGTCAGAATACTTTTGAAACTAAAATTAAGTTTCGTAAGCTTTTTGTTAACTAAGCTCTAGTGTTCATGCAATTTTTGTTACTAAATTATTGTTTCATTCGACACTTCAATTCACTTTGGTATTCTTCTGCCAATATACTTGTAATATGGTACAACGATAGACCTAATCGCATTGGAAGTAGCGTTGTAATCTTTATTGGTAAGGAGGTTAAGGTTTTGATCTTCCATGTGCAATGTTTAGATTTTACATGTGTTTTTAAATGAGTATCGTAGCAGTGATAAGTGTATATCTTCTGCCATTTCAAGTTCAACAGGTTCAACTGACTTGTTTGTTAATATTGAAGTAGGATCAAAGTTTGAAGACATTTTTTGCACCTGAAATACTTTTATATGTAATTAAAGATAGTTTTAGGTGGTGGCTCTAATCGCAATCATCTTTCATCTAATCCACGGGATGGCAATGACTTTCATGTACTTAATACAAACGCTGTTTCTGAATACTTATTTGAATAAGTTTATTAAAACTTTAATGCATTAAATGACATATAAGTAAAACAGAAAAAGTTATTCAAAATGTTAATTTGGAAGTTACTGTTATAAAATTTAACAGTACAAAAAAGCTTAAACCTAATACTTCGTCCACCCGCCCTACACTGTAAAAACTATTAGGACTATTCCCTAAAATATAGGGAATTCTCCCTAAAATTTAGGGGAAAAAAACCTACATTTTAGGGTATATTCCCTCAAATGAAGGAAATATTCCCTATATTTTCATTAGGGAATAGCCCTTACATGTTAGGGAATAGTCCCTGCATGTTAGGGAATATTCCTTACATTTTAGGGAATATTCCCTTATCTTATCGAAAAATACCTAAGCTTTGTGGCAACAATTTGTGCAAATCTTTTACTGTGTACTTTTTGTGGCACTAATTATTCTCCTGGGCATACTTTTGAAACAACTTTGTACGAAACCTTTGATAAACAGAGATTTAGCCACATTTCTTGAATATTTTGGACAAGGATTTGTTTAGTAGGATTGGGGCTTTTATACACTTTAGTTTTTAGGTCATTCCAAACGTTTTCCATAGGGAAGTATGCGAATATTTTTTAGAATAAAGTAAATTTTTTACAGATGTCGCAGTGTGCCGGACTATCTTGCGTAAAAGTCATATCATACTCATGTCCATGCCCATGCCCATGCCATGATAGCATCATTTAGTACTTTCAGGTATTGATGCCTAAAACCGCTAGTTTTAGTCCACATCATAACTGAAGGCGGATGTTTAACCGTTTCTTGCATATATATGTAGGTGGGGTGAAACTTTTCATTCTGACGCCTTCAAAGAAGCCTTCTTGACTCAGTGAAGTTTTCGATGGTCGATTCATCGCTAAAAAATAATCTGTGAGTATTTAAAAATGTACATTCAATTATTTGGTACTGGAAATAACGGAAAAACAGAACGCAAATTGTGTTCTACATTTTTCCAATCATCAACCGAGTAATTCTTGAACTTTTTCGTAAACCTTACTATTTTTTTTTTCTTTTCATGAGCGCTAGACTTGACCTTTTTCTGGGCCAACAGCATTTCAGTCCTGTCTTCGGAGCTCGTCGCTTGATAGCCCTCATTGAAAACTATTCTATCCTGTACTAGACTTTCTTTTTATTTCTCTTAAGATTGCCTACGATAACTATAAAGTGGGGATTAGATTATGGGGTCTTTTCTTTCATTCTTTCCCCTCAGTACATGCAATTTTTTTTTGTTTAGAACTGGTACCGAGATAACCTTCCTTGATTTTGCATGGAAATGACACACGCCCCCATTCTGTATATTTTACGTATTCCGTATCTGTTTCATTTTATCAAGGCCAAGCCAAAATGGATAATTCATTTCCGAAGCAACATCTTTTTTTATCTTTTTTATCCGCTCTCATAATACTTTAAAAAAATGTTTACTATCGAATAAAATTGCACCAAAACGACGCGATGTATAATTAAAAAAAAAATCACGAAACTTATCTCTTGTTAATTAAGTATTTTCCTCTAGATTTAGTTTATTTAAATGAATTTAACTAGTCACAATTTTAAAAAATAACTTATCCTGATCACTACAAATTTCCATATGAGTAATCAACAATTTTGTTTTGTTTTTATGTATATAAAGAATCAGAACCAACAAAAGAACCGTTTTGGCAACACATAAGCCTGAACCGGGAAATGTAATTGTTTTTTGACGTCCACTAATTTTATATTGTTAGCTTTCCTGAAGGAATACTCAAGACTCATAGTTCAATCTTATAATAAGTAAATTTATGACCAACCTTCAAAATTTATGACCAACAATAAGAAGTTATATGCATTCTTTATTCAAAGGCGCGGTGTGATATAAAATCTGGATATACTGAAAACATACCAGGACCTTATTTTATCGAATTGTTTTCTTCTACTCACACATACCACCGAGTTTTCATATAGAATTACATGCTTCTAGCTGATTTTGTACTGGCCAAAATATCCAACCGTTTCTTTCATTGTGAAATTAGTACTGATATTGCGATAGCCAAAAAAAAATTATTCTCCTAGCGACTTGAATTATCTCAGGCCAATGGCTTCTGTATTATGTTTCATAGCCAAAGTTTTTAAAAAAATCATGTGCGTTGAAATGATTCAGCTTTCCATAAAGTAACAGTTACCAGTTGCGATTTTCTGTTTTTAACATATGAGATGAATTTGTCAGGTAGTCCACTTTCAGTCTCCTTCACTTATCGGAATTTTAAAAACATTGATATGAAATTTCTTGCTATGTATATGGTGAGGAGACCCTGAATGGTAAATCTTCTATCTTAACCATTCTGCCCTTATATCATCAGTATGTACCCGTCAATACTTACAGTATTCGTGACAAGCAATGTCCCTGGACTAAAAATTAAATCCATCAGTTGATGGCTGAGCGTGATTTCTGACTTAAGCAATTTAGAAGTACTCAGGACATTGTGGCAAATTTAAAATAGTGCGCAATAAAAAATACCTCTATTTCGATCATATAAACGTGTCTAATTTGGCACAAAGCTAGATCCAAAGTTTCCTGTGGAAAAGCTATGGAATTATATTGGTTACCTTGCACCCACCAGTTGCAAATTTCAATCCTGGTGACATAAACTAAGTTCTATCTCTGTGGCTGCCACTACACCTGCTTATAATATTCACGAATACGTCTCTCATGATGGTTTCTCCATTCATTGTATAGACGGCCCGGAGGTTTTCTCGACTTTGTATTCCATTAAGTTTAATTCTTTTGGACCTGATGCTTTGCCACCCAAGTACCACCCTTGTCATGGCATATATATATAATTTATATATATTTATAATTTTGTCCCTCACCACTTTCGCAATCTCTCTCTCAATGGAAGCAGCCAATAATTGTTACTATTCGAAAGAAATTTCGCCCCATCCTGCCTAGAAATTTCCGACCCATTAGTGTACTTAATTTCCTTGCTAAAATACTCAAAAAAATTATGTACAGACAAATCGTGGAGTATGAGAGCGTAGCGAATATATTGTCAGTTTGGCAGTCAGGATTTCGTCCAGGTCACTGTTGTGAATCAGCACTGTTAAAGGTTACATCTGATATCTGATAACGCATTTGATAATAATCATTTAGTACTGGTCCTTCTCGATTTCAGTCACCTCAAGTTCATCTGCAAACTTGACACTAAGTATGGCTTCTCCTCATCGGCCGTTAGGTTAATTTTCACTTTTTTTTTCGAAATACGCACAAGTTGTAAAAGCGCAGAATTCTATCTCTGCTCCGTCGTTCCTTTTCGGTAGTGTTCTAAGCTCAAGGTTCGGTCTTAGGCCCTATTCTATTTTCCATCTATATAAATTATTTTCCTTCTGTTGTATGTACTTGTATTCCGATTACGTTCAGCTGTACCTTAGGATAAGCACAGGCCTGGCCGAGGACTCTATTCCTCAAATCAAGGATAACGTACAACACGTGCGGCTTGAAATTAATCCAACCAAGTCTTAATGCCTGCCGATACATAGAAGAGTTTTCCCAATATATGATTTGTAATCAGTTCGGTTGAATATGTTGAGTCAGTTAAGAATTTACGAATTCAACTCATTGCTAAACTTAGTTGTTGCGTCTACGTAAACGTTTTGATGGGAAAAATTTATTGCAATCTTCTTTGACTATATATTTCTTCAAGTTGTGTATCTGTAGATTTCCGCAGGAAATTGGCAATTAGGCTTATTGTCCCCCATTATAACTATGGGAGCCTTATTTTTAATTTTAGCAGACTAGACTCAATTTGTCAAAAAAGAGCTTACTATAATGACGTCATTTGTTATATTTTTAAACTTTCTCGGAGCGTTCGTGTATCTGATTTGCTACGTCCATACTCGGAACCTCCACTGAGGCATATTTGACTCGTCGTAGTCTTTCTTCAGAGGTTAATTTACTTTTTTTTTGCAATCGAATTTAGCTATTCAGGTGACTGTCCCAAGATATGCAGCTAGGCACAGTGAACGCTCTTACTTCGTCCCAAGTTGGCCGAAAATGAAACTCTCTTCCAAGTTTGATTCATCGCAAAGGTTCCAGCCTAACCTTCGCTAAGCTAATCAAAGATTACCGTAATTAGTATTAGATTGTGATTGGTATTGATTCTAGCTTAAAATTTTGTTACATTGTGCTAAGTAATTTTTAATTATCTTTTCTTTTTTTTTATGTTTAATTTGTTCTTTTCTTTGCGCTCTTTTTATTTGATTTTTTTTATTATTGATCCTGTGGGCTTTTTAATTTTTATCTATTTTTATTATTTAATGTTACTAATGTTAGATATTTCGATGATTTTTGAATTATCTAAATAATCTCTCTCTCCTTGATGTTTTATATGCAAATTGAATTCTTCGATGATTTCTTTCACTGAATCAGTGTAGTTATATGTACGCGGTTTTATATTCAAGATATTATGAGCTAATTTTACTCGTAATTATAAGGTTTTGAGTTTCGTACTCTCCACACTGTTCATTTGTTCCGTTAATTCTTTAACTTCATATACATTTTTATCTGAAGTATTACTTGTGTATATTCCTATCGTTTGGTAGAAAATCTGGATCGCCGTCATGAATGTCATATTCATCATAAAGATCATCTGAGTCATTTCTTAAAAAGTCATAACGTACTCTGAGCCCTTCAAGGGTAAAAACTCACTTATTCCAAAAATATTGACAATTTAAAAGATAATAATTGTTTTAATATAATAAAACAAAATATCCGACTAACTAAAAACGTAAAAAAAATTGAAGAAATGTGAATGCTTATTTTTATGGCTTTAGGGCTATTTAAAATTGGGAAAATCCTTTTAAAGCTGCTACATTATGAAAGAATAAAATTTTCGGTAATTTGCTGAAGAATCTCTGTCATTCGGTAGTTGCCTTTGTTGTCCCTTCTCATTGCTGAAATTATTTATTTAAAAAAATGAAATTCCAGTCCTTAGTCTTCACAAATTGTACCATTCAAAACCCACTTTCAATTAAGTTAAATTTGAAATTATTTGTTAAATTTCAGATGATTTAGATTATGTAAGCCATATGTATGAAGAAATTGCCGCGAATATTTCGCATGCGCTCATTATTTTACGATCAATAAAAACGAGTCCAGAACAGATCAATGCTTTATTGAAACTAATTACGGAATTAATTAAGCAGCGTTCACTTACAAGGCAATTCAATGAATCTGTTAAAACTTTCATCATTGATACAATTTTTTCAGAATTCTTCAATTCGAATGTAAGCCAATATAATTTCAATTTCATGATCTGAATCAAAGAATTTAAAGTAAGCATCTCTATTCTAGGGAGAACTAAAACAAATAGCCGAATCACAAATTTCAATGTATATACGAGGATTGAATCTATGCATGAAAATGGCAGAACTATTTCATGAGGATATTTGGCAACAGAGCTTGGAATACCTATTCAAAACACCGGTCGTCCAATTTATTATAGCCAAGGCAATTTTGAGTGAAAATTCAGGTAATTTATAATTTCAAAATTTTGTATAATGATAAGACTTTTTATATTATCCTCATTTAATTAAAAATTTTAACATTTCGCAGAAATATGCTCTTTGGTATTTATTTTATCTAAAGTCGATGGATTTCCCACCTTAGAAGTTTCAAAGGTTTCATGATAACAACTCTGTTTTTCTTTTTTTGTATATATAAAACATCTTCACAAA
Source organism: Dioctria linearis (assembly GCA_963930735.1). Taxonomy (NCBI): domain Eukaryota; kingdom Metazoa; phylum Arthropoda; class Insecta; order Diptera; family Asilidae; genus Dioctria; species Dioctria linearis. Next base: position 183,180,720 of record OZ005743.1, read on the forward strand.
CATTTTCTAGAATATATCCAGCCAAGGTGCACTTATGGCTGTGAAAAATTCCAGAAACTCCCAACAGTGCAGTATGGAAAGTTTACCCTGTAACTCTGTTAACATAAATTTGGAGAAACGTCTGGATAGCCTGATTACCAAATTGCTCGAAGCTTATGAAAACAAGGAAGTAAATAACACACTGCTTATACTGCGATTCTATTCAGGATAATTTATAATCCAATCCATCTTGTTACCGTATAGATTGGAAATGTGCTCATGTCAGATGTTATGGAACTGTTCGAATTGAAAATTGTGATGTGTTCGAATTCAGAAAAAGATCTCTTGTCCAGACTAGATGAATGCAATACTGAGGTGAACTTTGTGTTTTGCACTAAGCAAATCCCGTTCAACTCCTTAATTTACATATTATAGGTTACAACTTTATCGCAAAAAGTTGCAATCCTGTCTGCGGAAGTTTCCCGATATCAGACGCAAACATTCCTCCTTCAGATGACGATACAGAAGTAAGTGCCACAATATTATTTCAGGGGTTACTATGCAAATTCATTGATAGACAGAGGGTGTGGCGGGGTGATGTTTACCACTTTTGTAATATGTAGATAACTAAGTTTAAAGTTTCTTATACTTTCATTTAACAATTTCCAACATCCTGATCCATGAAAGTGGGATTAAATTTGTGTTTGTTCTTTTTTATTTTTACTATTGGCTTGGGAGTGGGTGCCATGTTAAAATTGTATTGTTCGATAATTTCAATTAGAAAAAGTGTCGTTACACAAAATTTTGTCAATGCAACTAGATTGTACACAGCGAGCATATAAAGTTTTTATTTCGTTTTATCAACGATTTATCTATGGTCAGTAAAAAATTCGATGCACCAAGTCTATATTCAATGGAATTCAGCATTTTGTCATATATTCTACTAGAAATCAATCTTTTTTACTAATTATAAGTACATAAAATGCCTCCCAATAATTTAACAGTGTTTGGGAGTAATGATGGTTGTAATAAAATACCTCTATAGAATCATTCTATTAATATCCCAAACACTTACGATAAAATGTACACGCCTTTTTATACGCTAGATCAAATCATGGATATACAAAATACAACAACAATTAAGTTGCAGCTGCAAAAGTTGCATCAGGTATTAATACGCAGGGTGTTTAAGTTCAATGTACCTGCCGGTATACCACGTGATTCTTTGAGGTGAGTTGATAAAAATTTGTTCCACATACCCCCTATACCCCCTATGGCGAGTTACAAAAAATCCTTGGGGAATGTAAAGCAAAACGAAAAACTAGAAAACTTTACAAGAGGAGATTTTGGAATCTACAGGGATTTTAGATCAAACAAATAAAATACAGCAAAAGGATTTAAAGCTAAATAACAATATCAAAACGATAAATTCAGTCCCAATAATGATATATGTATGAGAGTGCCTCATCTAGTAATGACTTGAGGGCTTTGAAGAAGAACCTTTTACAGATTTCCAATTCTCTGACGAGATTGAATGTATATTTAGCGCGAAATTTCGCGAAGTGTTAAGTGTACTGTATATGGATCCACCCTACAAACAATTGGACGAAATTCCGCCGTAGCGAAATGAATTCGAAATAGAGGAAACGCTCGCAGTTCGAAGTTTCCTCGATTTTTTTTTTTTACTTAATCGAAGTATTACCACCATGCCCTACTTTGCGAGAATTCGAAATAGATGAACCGCTTGTGGCTCGAAATCTCTTCGATGTTTTTACCATAAACGCCATTTTCAAGCATGCCGAAATTTCCGAGAAATCGGAATAGATGTATCGCTTATAGCTCGAAATTTCTTCGATTTGTTTGGTATATATAGAAATTACAATACGGCTTATGTCAATTTTCGAGGAAATCATTAAAGCAAATATTTTCTATTCATGAAATTATTCTTCGCAGGCATTCGAAATTGAAATTTTTTTGAGTGAAGTACAAAGTAAAGTTTTACTACAGTGAGTATTTATTATAAATCTATCTGATATCGTATCTACTTAGTATTTTGAAAATGCCTTGCAAGAGAGGTCGATACCAGATCGTACTGTTAAAAAACATCGAATCCAAAACGAACTACCAACTCATACAAGATCTGCGAAAGAAAGTCGAGCTAGCGAACCACTGTCGGGTCGCCAATACGATTCGATATCGTGTTCCGTTTTTTTTCTCCTGCAATTTGCAAGTACGTCCCAAGCGAATTTGATTTCGAAGCTTAACTTCGCCTAGTCGAATTGATTTACTTCGAACTCGATTCGATTTTGAACCGCAATATTTGCAGGGCAGTGCAATGCAATTTGGGCTCACCAAGCTTGCATTCCATTTTTTGGGAATCCTGCATAGGATTTTTCTAATATTATATTCGTCTTAAAACCTGTTTTTTTTTTTAGTTTAATATGAACTGTGCCTTGCGAGTTTGCTTTATATTTTTTGTTTGTTATATCGAATATTTTGAGTTTAATTTAAAGAAATTGCAAATAAAAATATTTACCTGTCTAAAAAGAGTAGATATTCGGGTAATGTGGAACAGTACTCCGCATTAAGTATTCTCAAATAATTAAATCTATAGTTGTAAAACACTTAAAGAACATTCCCATCATCACTGTCTACAAATTTAAGTAAAATATGAAGCATTTCTTAGGGTACGTACACAACGAGGCTAGGCTAAGCTAGGTACTTACTTGAGCGGGGCGAGGTGAAGATACACCTCGAGTTGTAGTGTTCACAACAAGGCGTTCAGTTTTTTTGGTAAATTGTGAAGTGAAAGCATAAGTAATGTCAGCTATATTGCATTTTTCACATAAGTGTACTTTTCGCTGTTCTACTTGACTTGCCACCCGATAAATAAGAAAAGTCTGGAATTTGGTAAATTTCATCATGTAAAGTAAAGAATCTGCATGTTACTATAAAAACTAATGGTCCGACGGAACCCGACACTTTACTTCTCGAAGATAGAATTAAAGCTTGTCCTCTGTAAGATTTCAAAAGACCAATTTCGATCACGAATGATGCCGGCGGGCGCGGCGGTCGAAACTAGCCCACGCAAATACGACACTTGCGGTATGATATTATAATAACGGCCATTGAGAATGACATATACACGTATGATACTTAGGGTATCGTATTAACTAAAGACTTCCCAAGTAATTCGCGGATGCAATGTTTATTGCAAGTGCAATGGAAATTGCTTTGCGATGGAATATGTTATCTGGGTAGGAAAGTATATTAATTAAAATATGTTCCCAAATTCCGTGTCTGGAACAGTGCCGCACGCTAACTTTGATAGCTGGCATATTCTTATAGGTTTTCTCTTTGACATAATCGAAGGGTTCCATACTTATTCTCATATATTGGAAAAATCTATTAGGATCAGTCCGTAAATATTCATATAGATGGTGAAATTCGGCAAATTTCAGACGTCACGTATTTATCAGGTGGCAAGTAAGACAGCAGAAAGTACACTTATGTGAAAATTGCCATATGCATATACATATACAGGATGTCCCGTATGTGGTCTGGCTACGGATAGGTCATGCTTAGACAAACAAAACATTATATGGGTGGAGGAGGGGAATCCTAACGGTTTCGGATTTAACGGGACTTTAAGATATTTTGGTATGTTTTTATATATCACCCTGTAACTTCTAAACATTACATCCTATTACGATGACTTAAACTTTCCTGGATAGGTAATCGTTGGATCATTCCAATAGTCTATCAATTTTAAAATTTCGGAATTTTTACTCGTTTTTTTATTTAACTACTATTTTTATAAAAAAAAAACGTCATCAATATCCATTTTTCATATATAACTTAAAATGCCCAAAAGGTTAGCTTTAAAATGACCTATCACACTCTGTACCCAAAATGTAACCCTTTCTGCGTTTTTTGCACTTTTTCTTAAGCATCTCCGGCGAAAATGGCTGAAAAAGTTCAATAAGTGCCAGAAAGTAGGCGATTATCTTTTGGAAATGACCTTTTCAGGTTAAGAAAAAGTGCAAAAAACACAAAGAGGGTTACATTGTGGGTACAGAGCTTTATAGGTCATTTTGGGCTTTTGAAATTCAGTATGAAAAATTGATATTGATGACGTGTTTTTGATAAAAATAGTAGTTAAATAAAAAAAAACAGTAAGAATTCCGAAATTTTAAATTTGTTGAGGCATAACTTCAAAACGGAAAGGGCGGGGGAACAAAATTTATAAAACGTTGGAAGGGTGCAACGATTATGTATCTACCAAGTTTCAATCATCATCACAGGGTGTAACGTTCAGTAGTTCCAGAGTGATCTATAAAAACATACCCAAATATCTTAGTCCCGTTATCGCGGAAACCGTTACTATTTCCCCCCCATCCTTACCAATTTTTTCTCTCTAAGCATGACCTATCCATAGCCTTCGGGTGGCAGAGCACATATGGGACACCCTGTATGTAGTTGCACTACTTGACAAACACACTTCAGAATCTGATGACATAATTTATGTGCTTTTACCTCGCGATTTACCAAGAAACTGTACGCCTTGTTGTGATCACTATACCTCGCCTTGCTCAACTACCTAGCCTCTCCTCACCTTGTTGTGATCACTATCCGCCTATCCTCTCCTCGTTGTGCACGTACCTAATCCTATCATCAAAACTTTGGTCTGCATTACCCGATCTTTCTCTCTGTAATGTTCCGATAAATATATTCGCAAAAATTTTATATAACTTTGTCTGTAGTGTATCTTAACGTCCTTAAATTATTTTCAGACACTTCTAAATATCGTTCGTTCTTGAATAAATTAGAAGCATTTAAATATCTACTCAATACCTCACCTGGTAAACTAATAATTTCCAATATAACATTTTAGACTTAAAACTGAATCCATTACTTTGGAAAAGGAACAACATCGTCTAACAAAATTAATGAAAAGTTACGAGAAGGCTCTTGATGAAGAAAAACTTCACAAGGATGAGATAACAAAAAAAATTGACCAAAAAAACTACGAAATAAAAAGTAAGACAATTCTAAATTTATATCTGCCAAAAATAAAACAAACTAATTATCAACAGTTCTCAATGAGAAACTATTGATAAGGGCATCAACAATTACAGATCAAGAAAACGAATTGAAACAACTGCAAAATTCCATCTTAATTGAGGTAATAAGATTCGTTAAAGTTCATAACCCAATTTCACTAAAAAAAAAGTTTTTCTTTTTTTGTCACTGTCATGACCATTTTAAAACTTTCAGCAAACCAAAAGTAGAGAGTTCGAGCAACGCATTGAGACTCTAGAGGCCCTCACTAATCAACTCAAGCTACAGATACTAGAGAAGCAGCAGTGCATAATAAACCATAACAAAGATATTGAAGATTTGGCAAAAGTATTATAAGACGACGGAGTTCGCGAAACAAGTAAAAAGAATGTTTTTCTTTGTTCGCAGGAAAACTGTACGCTGGAGGAGAAGCTCCATCAAACGGCAGCTCTCTTGGCTGAAAAAGAAAATCTTTTGGAAAATTATGCCAAAGATTTACGAGACGTGGAGGAAATGCGCACCCAAGTCGTATCCATTATACAGGGAAAAAGGTCACTCCACTGAACATTTGAGTTCTTCATGATTTATTTTCTTGTTTATATTTTGTTATTTGTGTATTTTGCTTGAGTGATTGTTTCGGAAAAATGCTGGAAGTAAATCTCTTTTGAAAATCTGTTTTCCAACCAATGTGCCTATAGCAACAATCATCAGCCATTTGTAACAGTTCAAAGGCTACTGGAGAAGTAGCGGTGGAGATTCGATGAAGATGGGTGAGCTAAGAAATGGTAGCCAGTGGGAGGTAAATTAATTTTACTGATGGGAAATTAAATCATATTACGTTATGTATGAGTACAGTTATACGATTATAAATATCGGTGATTGATATATATATGTAGTGTATGTATTCTGTCTGACAGATAACCACATCCATAATTGATATCCACATCCATAACTGACTCTTACATAATTAATGTACCGAAGGCTGGCTGTACCAAGATTAGAAAACTCGTTATAATGATTAAGATCGATGGTTGCACCACACCTGGAAGGAATTATTTAATTGTTTCTTTTTTTCGTTTTTTTTAAGCAGTCTTCACACACTACCGAGAAATCTGTAGCTCAGTAAAATTAACCCGAAATGAAATAATGGTATGATAGCATTTATGTTATATGGAATTCTTCTGTCTTTGCTTGTTTTCTGGCAAAATTCTTCGATTAAGAGCAAAAAAATTGTAGCAGAAATTCAGTATTCCCGTAGGAAATTTAGGTATGCGAAAAGCGAACCAATAAGGGACATTCCACATATCATTTGAAATTATCACAATTTTGATATAGTAGTTTGGCATAACTTTTTTCCTCATATCGATAGGATTATATGGAAGAACTTAGAAATAATATAATTAATGTGAGAAGCGAAAAACAAAAAAATATTGTAACTACATACGGTAAAATGATTTACATCTGGTTTTAATAATAAAATTTTACTTGTCTCTTGCCCCGCAAGGGGCAATTATTATGTAAACCAATACTAATTTGACTGAAAAGCATCAAGGTGTTCGTAATTCATGAAGAAACATGTAGAAAATTAAGTTTCGATGAGCCTCCTGATGAGCATTCATTAAATCTCATCGAAGAGCTCATTGGATATCATGAAACTGCTCTATATACTAAACCAGAAATAATTAAATATTTATTCTTGTCATCACCGTGTCAGATGACATTTCTACTCGGATAATTTGAATTGATTTTTGTGATTTATTTAATTAAATTTTCAATTAATTTTTTGATTTGTTTTCCGTGGAAAGACTGTCGCCCATATCCTGAACAAGACGTTAGGTCCATATCCGTACGCCTGAGCGTTGAATTCGGAAAAATATATGAAATCAATCGTAAAATCAGATTCTCATTTATGAACTTATCATGACACTCATTGACATGCTCATTAATAAGCTCTTCGTGACACTCATTAATATGCTCATTATTAAGCTCATCGTGACAGTCATTATGTACTCATAGAAGTGCTCATCTAATATTGTAAAATGCATAAAAGAGAAGCGAAGTATGCATTTCTAAATAAGTGAAAGAGATGCAATATCTCATGCACACTATCTGTGGATAAGTAAATAAATTATTTTTTTCCCAGTTTTGATTCAAACGCGAATAAATTTCATCAGTACGTTCATCTGCTTGCTCATGAGAAGCCCATTGATGATATGTCTACCAGGGTAGTATCTAAGCCTAATACCATTATGTTACTTCTCTCGCGGCTACTAGGCCATCTGGGCTCCGCTGGACTTATGTATAATCTAGTGTTCTTAAATTATTTCATGCCTGTTAACTTGCTAAATATTTGGATTCCATTTCATTCCAAAATCAGTGGATTGCTTGCAGGCTCATTCCAAGTGCCTAGATGTCTACTTAAAACTAATTTTTTATTTCTTGACTTAACCTAATTGTTTCAATTTTTTTGTATTTTTGTTTTATTATTTATTATAATTCATTTTTCGCTAACATTATGCTTAAGGAAATGACTATATCTAAGAAATAATTAAATCCAAAGTTTGTTAGATCCTAGTTAGAAACTTTTACATTTGTAGATAAAATTCATTTATTTTTTTTTTCCTACTTTTTTCTTTCCTACTTTTTTTCTTTTTTTGCTTTAAGGATTGAGATTCGTCTCCCTCCTACTGTTTTTTTTTTATATTTTATTGAGTGGGGTAACGTTCCCGGTATAGTACTTGTGCTGCTCGTTCGGCGCGCTAGAGTCTGTTCGTTAGTCCGTTTGAGGTCAGGAGTTGTTTGAGTGCAGTATGTTAGTACCCTCTCTGGAGTAGTCTGTAGCCATCTTGACCATGCTGCGTCTGGGGTATTAGCACATATTACGCCGGAGGATTGATTTGAGGTGGCTGGCCATGAAATTGTTAGAGCCATTCCAGGCTAGTTGCCTGCAGGCTTCCCGCAATCTTTGGCAATTCATGGCTGCCGCTCTGTATACCAGTGGGTAGATAGTGGTGTGCTCGCTTGTCGCCGTGTGTTTTACCAGGCGGTCCGCGCTTTCATTGCCAAGAACCCAATATGGCGCGGGTGATCCAAGTTCTCTCGTTTTGAATGACGAACCTGATCTTTGTATCAGCGCATTCTTGTTGTATAGGTTTTAGATCGCTTTGATAGCCGAAAGGCTATCCGAAAAGATAAGCTGTGGGTGGGTGCCCACTTGGCTGACCACTTGGTTACCTCCCAGATGGCCGTCAGTTCAGCCGTCTAGACATTGCATCATGTAGGGAGCTTATAGAAGATCTGCGTGTGACCACTTGAGATCCCGACAATGACCGTTATGGAGACTGCGTTCTCAGATTTAGAGACGTCTGTATAGATCGCCATGTCTGCGCTGATATACTCGCAAAGATATGACCTTGCTTAGTTTGATCCTCCAGGGAAGGAAGTCCATAGCATTACTGATAGCTATAAACATCTTCGTGCTAAATATCATATAGAATTAGCCGACATTCATATTTTTCACTGTGAGACGGCACTCGAATTTATGTTACGCTACATCTGACGGCGTAGTACTATCGCACCAGACCATCTCCGATTTGGATGAAACTTTCACAGTTTGTAGGAAATACTAAAACGGCTCACCCATATTTTTTTTTGTTTTCTCCCACTACGCTCCACTCCTAGGTAGGGAGTTAGAAATATCGTGATTATACGATCAAACGTCATATTCAAAAAATCATCTCTGAAGAACGAAACAACCGATTTTTCCGATTCAAATGCCAAATGAAACTAATTGCTTTATACATTTTATTAAAAAAAACCTAGAGGAGCATTGCATGGCGATAATATAGATAATATATATCCATCACAAAAATACCACAAATAAGATGTTATGTTTAACTGTCCCTTCAACTACTAAATCTGAACCCTGCGTGCCCAGAAACACGACTCGAATACTCAACTCAATCTTGACTCAATCTTTCAACTCTGCATGTAAACATGGTAACAGCTACAGCATAACATACTCAGCATACGCGAAGAATAAGAAGAACAATTTAGATTTGTTGTGTTGTCAGTTATTTTGTTGTACAGTCAAGTGGTCATTTCATTAGTTTTTCTAGTGCGACTTCTGGACCCTTTATCGTTCTAAAAGCGCAGCAACGACACAACAATGATGATTTCTGGACTTCTTGCTGTCGTGCTTGTGTTGCTAACTGCTAGTGCTAAGTCTAAGTTACTTTCTTTTCTCTGTTTGTTTAAAACAATTGCTGCAAAAGTCCAAATTGTAATAATATCAACTTCAAGACGTGGGACGGAGTAATCACTTTAGTTATAGTTGCATTTTATTTTACCGTCAAGAAATGCGGAATAAATATATCAAACTAAGCTGTTTTTACGACTTAGTCAATGTTTTCAAAGACAATATACATATATCAAGCAAAAGCAAAGGTAATATATGAATCAGTTCTAGAGTATTTTAAATCGCATAATGTACCGTTATCTAATCGGTTTTGGATCAGATGGGTGTTGTTCTGAAATACATATCTCGAAGTGCATATGCCATTCTTTGCATTTATGCGCAAGCGAAGCCGCCAAAAATTACCAGGAAGGTGCAAGGACTTAGCTTATGAATTTCTGCTTTTTTTAAAAGCAGTGCAAAAAGAAAAGCTATATTCTTACAGTTTCAAAATTTTTTTGAAGTAAAGTCTCACAAATTGCTAGTCCCATCAAAAAAAACGTTGGCTTTCGCTATACGCAGTAGTCAATCAGTTGTTAGAACAATGGAGTCCACTTCGACTTTTTTTTGTTGATATGAAATTTCCTCAAAATCAAATACTGCTATTGTTGTGAGAGTTTTACGAAATCTGAGCGATTCTCAAGCTAAACTTTTTTAGTTATTTCTGGATTAGATTCTACCAAAATTTAATTCGATAAACGTTCCTTTTCAAACGGACACTTGTATGATCACATGTGATCGCATGTGGACCTTGTACGAATTAAAGTTGTAAACGCGTACCAATGTTCCTGCTCTTATTAAACTAAACCAATTACTTCCACGATGCTTAGGATCAATATCAATTCAAGATTTAGACGATGAATGGAGAAATAGCTTCTTAAGTAAAGTGCACAAACTCACTTCTAATGAGGGCCAAGCAGACATTTTTTGGCATAAGCTACTTAATTTAAAAAATGATGATGGTGTTGCCCTTTTCCTAATATATCCAGATTTGTTTTATTATTGTTGTTTAAGCCAAGCCATATGCGTAGTACTGCAGCACATTCCTTAGCTTTACATACCAAAAACTTAAATTTCATTAATTGTAAATCTGCTTACTAATAATATCTCTGCACTATGCAAGTAAACAATATCATATTGCATGAGAATTGTGATAACAAGGCGCGGTGACAATTATTTTGTAGGTAGGTAAGAAAAACACATAGATCTGATTTCATGTGACTTTATGGAAAGAAAATAATTTACAATTTTTGCTGATTTTGATGTTTCTTGATTTCAGTAGATAATTTTGTATAAAAAAAGAAATTTTTGAGAAAATAAATTATTACTTGTTCGTCAGAAGTCGAGAGTTTTATTTAGCGATTTTTCATCGGCAACGTATTTAGGTTGAGTACCTTCAATACAACTGTTTTCTATTGATGTTGAGTACCTCAATACATATCGCCAGTATAAACACCGCTTTAAGGTTTAGTACCTTAAGGCACAAATCCTATTAAGGTTGAGTACCTTAATATACCGCCATAAGGAAGTCGCGGGCAAGCAAACGAGCTTGATCGCAATACAAACAATTGTCTTTGCCTCATTCGAACGCAGAATGTGAAAAGATATTTAGTGCTATTAGTTTAATAAAGCGGAAGCTAAGAAACTCATAGTGTAGCTCAAGTACTTTTAGCCAAGCAATGTGTCCGAAAAGCAGGTAGTTGTGTTCACTTTTCACCGACTAAAGAAAGGATTGGTCGATGTAATAAAAGTATGTATTCAATTGAATCTACAGTTGATAAAAACAAAGAATCGGAAACCACTGCAATGATGAAAATCTGTTAAAAAAATATGCTTATATAATACCTACTTAAAGCTAATTGAAATGTTTCTTAAAAAAAAGAACAGCCTTCTGGCTGAAAAAAGACTATTTTGTTTTATAATATAATAATTTAATAAAATACTATTGATAAAAACATAAATTCTGAAACTGTATCAATACATGGACTTTAAGAAAATTTGGTTTGTATTTATGTACTTAGTTCGAATAAAACACGATTACATACAGTTTCAAATAACACAAAACTATTAGGTTTCGTTTTGAAACAAAACAAATGTATTAATTCGAAACCTTTTTTTTCTAAATCAAAACGTTTTGTGCAAAACACGTATGAAACTGAAAGAGATTTTTCAACAAACTAATGAAGTTTAAAACTAAAACTTGTTTATGTTTATATGCAAAACTGAAAAAGGCTTATTACAAAACTCTTGAAGCTTTAGAGTAACGAGAGTAAATTTTCTGGTAAGGTTTAGTTTTATACTGCCCTTAAGTTTCGAAACAAAGCTGCACTGTTCAATTTCGTACAGTTAAGAATAATAGTATGAATTATAAACGCATTAAAATACAAAATTAATAATTTAAGACAAATCAGGTTTTGTTCAATATTTTTTATCCTTGTATCCTTTTTACATGAAGGGTTTTGTGAGGTATTTTCAAAGTGTTAAAAGAAAATATATTTTCGTTTTCTTTTCGATTTTTTTCGATTTTTTATAAAGCCTTATTAAAAAATAGGCTAATTAAACGAATAACATAAAATGCACTGAACGTTTTTTTAAAAAAACAGCCATTTAAATAAATAAATAAAATAAAGTAAATAAATAATTTCTTTTTTTTTTAGTTTTCTTGAAGGAACTTCGCGAGTCACTTTTCTTTCCAGTTGCAGTCGCTGGTAATAATTTAATTAATGCATGGAAGACCGACGTACTTTTATTCCACTTTATTAAATAAAAAAAAACTATAGCTCATGTACTTTAATATAAAGTGATAATTATACTTTGCATTCATGCAGGTATGTGTGCTCCCGATTATTTAAGAATGATAAAAACTTTGGCTTCATATGTAGGCCATTTCTTCAAAAAATTATATATATATATTATATTATATATATATATTATATTATTATAAAAAAAAGCAATTCAATTCGCAATTTCCTGTATTCTGCAGAGCACTATTCGGCACAGAAAGAACATAGCTAATATAGAAAATAAAATATAAATCAAAATTCCTAATACGAATTCTTACTGCTTATATGAATCAATAATATTTCATAGTTTGCAAAGTGTTGTTCAATATTAAATAGTTTTCCCAAATCCTTTTCCTCGATTACTATTATTGAACCATTTGCCCTTTTCGCCAAAAAATCCACATCAAACCCTCTGGCGTGTGTCGGGAGCCATATTTCTTATCTCTTCCAAAAAACCTGACTTAAAGAAAATTGCGGGAAGCCTGTCTTTTAGAAATCGAAAGTTATTGAATGTGTGATTTGGTCTACCCTTTACCAAATTTATTTAGAATGGTATCCTGTACCTACCTTTTTTATTGTCCCATTCGCATTTATCACCACAAAATGGAATCTCCACGTTTTACATATAACTGGTTCCCATGGTGAAGAGACATTAAACTTACAATATTTAAGCAATACATAAGAATCAACACTTCACAATGCATATATAAATCAAAATCATAATCCGATTTGTTAACCGCAATTATTTTCATGGCAATCACTCGTTTATATCCAGTTGAAGATGGACAGGATATGGTAGAGCTGGAATCCATTAGTACGTTGTCGTCAAGTAGATTAAGTGAAATTTGCCATACGCTGGCATTTGGTTTCATTTAAGAGAATTAATCTGAAAATCTTATTGCGGTTCTTTAGTATTCGGGTTCATAATATCTATAAAAACGACAAGGATAACGTCCCAATTCATTTAAGCGATAATGATTGCTCCGGACAGAGCTGTTATTTATTGCCAAAATTATTACTTTTTGCCAACTCGGCGACTTGCGCACTATGGTCATATAGCACTTTATCACCAGCAGAGTATTTAAGTTAATCTTTCAAAATAATCTTTAACAAGAATCGGAATAAAAGTCGAAGCAAGTCCTATGAAAAGCCAAAATTCATAGCGGGGAAACATAATATCCAGGACTAGCTCAAAAAACAATCAGTGGCTAAAATTTATGGCAGCCAAAGACAGAGATTTTTGCCCATGTGCTCTCCTGTGTAATTCTTTCTCCACAGCAGTAGCAGTAGCAGTAGCAGCAGCAGTAGTAGTAGTTGTAGTAGAAAAGTCTTAGCCACACGCCTTAATTATGTGATTTATATCTAAGACGCTTCAGCCCTCCTCCATATAGCTCTGGCTGGAACCTCTCACTATGCGAAATTCCACAAATAATGAATCTGAATAGATTTTTCAGAGTGTTTACACGTTACGGTGTAGGTTTCATGCGGTTCATTAAATTATAGCAGAGCATTTTTGGTGGTGGACATAAATCACGGTATACACGCCATTAGTCGACGTTTTTCATGAACAAAAGATCTCCTTAGCATGATACAGAATGAGTCTCTAAAACCAATAGGCAGACAATTTTCACCACAAATTACACCCCAGTAAAATAGTATACAGCCCGATGACAATATTGAGACAAAATTTCGGCACATCGCGCTTAAGTTAAGCTGCTGGAGAAAATTGTTGGGGTGGCATAGAGGCAATCAGTTCCGTTTATATTTTGAATTTATCACTTTACAAAGACAGACAGAATTTATAGACTAACAATTACAATTAGAATCCTGCGAGCAGGAACAGAATTATTGGTCCATTTAAGCTATTCACTAGCGTTGAAAATCTGTAGTAGGTTGCTAGTCGATACAGGAATTTTTGGGATGTTTTCTTCCTTTTAGTGCATACCTATGCTATTTAAGTAGGTACCTACTATACGGATGTCCTTGAAAGTCATGCGCAAATATTTCGAAATCTAAAATAATTAATTAAAAGCTTAAAAAAATATATTTTCGATGTCTTAAAACTGCGTAAGTTCACCTGATCTAGTGAAAAAAAAAACGAAAATTTTCAATAAAAGCAAATCTTGTAAATTATTTACTAATTAATTGTCTCTGAAATTTTTTGAAATTTTGCACAAATGCGTAGATGTTGGAACTTGGCACACCTTTGTAATTCTCCTATGATATTGCAATATTTCCAGGTTAAAACAAGGTGGTACATGAGCTTATATTTTCAATGAAAAATGACAAAAAAACGTGTAAAATTGGTCAAGAAAATCGGTTCGGTTGAAGTGAATAAAACATTTATTACAAGATTTGATGCAGACAGACAAAGTTTCTTTGCATTAAATATTTAAAGTAAAGATTGCGATAGAGACGACAACAGTCCAGAGAATAAAATGTATGTAAAATAAATTCAATTTGTGCTATGTTGGTTTATCGGTGGACAATTTGTCGTCTATAAGAAAATTGAAATTCATTAAAAATAATTTCAATGAATTTTCAAAATACATTGAAAATACAGAAAAAATCACTTATATTATTTCTAATCGCCTACCACATAATGGTTATCGCTTAGTTACAAAATTTTAAGAATTTTTTTTCTTAAAATTAGCCGGTTATATTTTTGAAGGGTAGGGTAGTTGGGATTTTTAAATATGTTATTGTATTTAGTTCCGGTCCCCGATGAAAAATCCAAGTTTTCACCCTTGGAGGGAGTCTGCGCGGTCCGCCATCTTTGATTATAGGTACAAAAACTTGTTTTTCTTTTCTTTTTTTCAAAATAATTCCCGAATGGTTGATTCTACGACAAAAATGGCTGATACAAATTTTAAGAAAACTAAATTTCTTCCTTTCTTAATGTAAACACTTTTTTAAGTCTGATCTGTAACGAGTTACAATGGCGGAAACGTGAGCATTTAAAAAAACATTATACGTGGTTTTTCGCATTTATTTCTAGAACGGTTCATCGAAGATTAAAAATGATTATAATCATTTCTATAGGATTTCTTACTCTGAAGAACTTTTCAATTGTATATTGTATATGACAACACCAAGAAAAGGTTGCCGATTTAATTCATTTTTCAAATTTTATTTACTATTTTTATTTTTTGACTATCAGAACCAGCTTAACACAAGCTCGCTGCATGGACACGTTTAATAAATAAACGTCTCAACAATACATGCGTTTCATCATTTAGTCGGTGTTAGTACTAGGATATTACACTAAACATACACCGAACACCGGATAAAATGACATGCAACATAGAACAAGACAATTTAAAAAAGTTAATTAAAACAAAATTAAATATTAAATAGGCGTTTTTTTAAAACATGCTTAGGGACGTCAACAACAAAATTCTCAGCCATATTTTTACAGTAATACACATGCGATTAATAGGTTCATACATGCTAAAGTTAGACCTTGAGGAGTTAACATGCAACAGAGGTAGCCTTCTCAAATTGTGGCTACTATCACGGAAAGAGATTTTGTTACGTAACAATAGAGAATCAATATTCGCGTTTAAGAGTTGATGCACAAATGTTACATCGGCAACCAAGCGACGTTTCTCAAGCGAGTGCATATTCAAAAGCTTCAAGCGATCCTCGTAGGGTGGAAGAATTAAAGAATTATTCCAGGGTAGATGCCTGAGAGCAAATCGTAGGAAGTTCCGCTGAACAGACTCGATACGGTCGATGTGTGTACCGTAAAATGGAGACCAGACCTGGCTAGCATACTCAAGAAGTGGTCTCACAAAGCAAGTGTACAAACGCAATGTTATGGTAGGATTTGAAAACTCTCGGGACCAACGTTTTATAAAACCCAGCATAGAACTACTCTTTGAAACCATGTAGTTTATATGGGAGATAAAAATCAATCTGTGGTCACATTTGACACCCAAGTCACAGACAAAACCCACACGGCGAACCGAGGAATCCGAGAACTCATAATCATAAGTGATGGGTTTCTGATTCCTGTGGAAAGTCATAACCTCACATTTGTTGATATTGAGTACCAAATCATTGCTCTTGCACCAATTGTAAAATTTTTGAAGGTCACCCTGTACCTGTTCACAATCGTTAACAGATTTAATCTGAGCGAAAAGCTTAATATCGTCAGCATAAAGTACAGTACAGTACCTCACAACAGAGACAATGTCGTCAATAGACAGAATAAAGAACAACGGGCCCAAGTGACTCCCTTGTGGTACGCCAGACGAAGCCTTCAATACTCTAGAGATGGAATGGCGGAATAAGATTTGGTATGTTCTGTTATCTAAATAAGACTCCGTCCATTTTAGAAATATTGGGGGAAACCCATATTTTTCCATTTTAAACAGTATCACGGAGTGAGATAACTTGTCGAACGCCTTACTAAAGTCTGTATAAATGCAATCTGTCTGATAGCCTTTTGCAAACCCGCAAATGGTATCCGAGACAAATTCCAACAAATTAGTGGTTGTAGACCTGCCCGAAATAAACCCATGCTGGTTTGAAGAGAGTAAATTCTTACAGGAAGATGAAAGTTGAGAGTAAATGATAGATTCGAATAATTTGGGCATGCAAGATAATTTTGCAATAGGTCTATAGTTAGAAATTTCATTTTTACTACCTTTTTTGTGGATAGGTATGATAAAGGAGTTTTTCCATAGCTGCGGGAAACAACCACTATCGAGCGATTTTTGGAAGATAATTCTCAGCGGAGCTACCAGGGCGAGGCAGCATGACTTAAAAAAGGCTGGAGGGATCCTGTCAGGACCAGTTGTGAAGTCATTTGGAAGCCCATTAATATGATCCAGTATATCCTCTTCTGAAATTGAAGGGATACTGAATGAAACGTTATGGGAATCATTCATATGACTGAAGTTGCCATTTTGAGGTTGAAAATTTGATGAGGCAAAGGCATTGTCAAAAAATGAAGCAAACATATCGCAAATTTCAGACGAATCATCACTAGCAGAATCCTTGTACCTCATGGTATTGGGGTAGTTGTCCGTTTTTTTCTTCATATTAATAAACTTAAAAAACATGCGTGGGTCACTAAATAATTTTGTACGCATCCTTTGAACATACTCATCATAAAGTGCAGAAGATAGTTCTCTGAACTTATTATAGGATGTGAGGAAGTTGCTGTGACTTATAATGTCCTTGTCCCTCATATAACTTTTCCATAGCTTATTCTTCCTATTTTTAAGACGTTTAAGTTCTTTATTGAACCATGGCGGTGATGTTTTATTCAACCGCTGACGCTCGCGGGGAATACAAGAAGAAAATAAATCGAAAAGAATTATGTAAAACTTAGAAACGTCTTCATCAACACTATTGCAAGACAGAAATGTGTAGACATCAATAGAGGTAAGTCTACTGGAAAGTTCTGAAAAGTCAGCCTTTCTAAAATTGAAAAAGTATTGCGCTTCGTCACAATATGTGAGGTTTTCAGTTACATAGCAATGTGTAATTTGAAGAGCGGGGTGGTATTTGTCAAGAGTAGACATTATAACTGGGCTAGGTTCAACTAATAAGTTACCCGCGTCAGTAGAAAATACCAGGTCTAACTGCCTACCCATGTCATTCTTAACATTACTGATTTGGCTGAGACCAAGAGATGAAATAGTGTCAAGGAAAAGTGATTCCTTTGTTGTCAAGTTATTAAGTGGAAGATAGTCATCGTCATCATCATTAAGTACCCATTTTATATTGGGTAGGTTAAAATCACCAATAAGTAGTAATTCGTCAAGAGGTTCCATCTTACCATGGATAAAATTAGATGTTAAAATGAGTAGGTCATAAATATTCTGACCTTTGTCGTCGACGATATTTATGGAGTCTGGAGGAATATAGCAACAAAGTATGTATAAGTCATATTTTACGAGAGACATCTTAAGAACTATAAGTTCAATGTCGAGAGTGTTGGAGAAACTGGGGAGCTCAACTTGGCTGCAATTTAAGTGGTTTTTACAGGCGAGGAGTACGCCACCGCCACGAACCTCAGAATCAGTATACCTATCTCTTCTAAAAATTTGATAAGAATTGTCAAAGATTTCAGCATCGCGAAAACCATGATGCAGCCAAGTTTCAGTAAGAGCAACTATATCAAAACAATTTGCACAGAGGACTTAAAGATTTCTGCAGTTTTTGTCCGAATCCCCCTTACGTTTTGATAGTAAAGGGGAGAGCGATTTGAGTTTTTTGAGATATCGCTGCTAATTTTAGCTGTACTTCTATGTTGGTGTCCAGAAGGTACGAACAATTTAGTAAAAGCGCCAGAGGGCCAAAAAGTGGGATCCAATAACTTATCCTGCTCATCCGCGGACACAGTTAGAACAAAAGATGCAACAGGTTTAGAGGATTTACTAATTTTTCGACAAGAAATACCATCTGTTGCAATATTCTTGGACTTCAAATACTTCAATATGTCCTCGCACATCGTTTCTGGAGAGAAACGGGTGACAAAAACATTCGAAGGTTTTGGCACCGTTCTCAAAGGGGCACCAATGCTATTTCCTGGAGGGGACACAGATGAAGTATCATTCGATACTGTGGAACGCTCCTTCACTTCAGCTACAGAAGCAGATGTAACGAGAGCCAGATCACCGCTTGCTGTGGATTGAACAGAGTCCTGGTATGAAAGAATCGCCTCATTGGGGCTATGTTGGCGTCTTCGGCGGTTCCTCTGCTTTTTGGCTGGTTTACTACTATGTGCATTAGGTACCGGACGGTTAGAGTCTACTTCCTGTTGCAGGAGAGGTGATGGTTGAGAGTCAGACAATTCCTTATCCACTGGAGATAATTTTTTGACATCAGTCGCCATGGAGCTGATAAGTCTCGAGTTTTCAGAAACAGCAGATACCCAAGACCCGATATCGTCTTCAACACGCTTTAAACTACGCCGAACGTCGTCGATTACTGGGATAAGTAACGTGCTGTTGGAATTGTGAGACGCAGATGGTGAGTCTTTGGCAAATACTGCATTAACATCAACCAGTGAGTCAGACAAATTTGAACCTTTAAAGCTAGGTTATGAGACTTTTCAAGGAGTGTGTCTGAATTCATGCTCAATACATCCACAAGTCTCAACAGCTTATCAATTTTACCATTTAAAACATTAATGTCATCGGAAAATACTTCGAGACCAGTCCAGTTCATAGATAAGCTATTAAATTTATCCGCAATGAGAGACTGAACGGTAGAGAAAGAGTCAAGACGTTCGGTAAAGCTTTTTAAAAACCTTAATGTGTGGCAGGGCTTTATATCTGAGCATTCGCTGCAGTTGTAAGTCCAGGAGTAGGAGCTCTGGAGCTCCGCTTCAAGCAAGAAGCATGGAAAGATTTACCACATATACCGTCACAAGCCACCACGTCCTCTGATTTCTCTAAAGAGCAGACTTTACAAGATGCCATTCTCAGTGATGGCGATTGAAATAAAAAAATTGAAGATGTACAAAAAAAAAAACAAAAAAAGAAATAAACAAAAATTTTGAGTCGCAATGTACCTGCCCGTTGAATGGTTTAAGCCCGCGAAGGGAATAACGAAAATGCACAATTATCTCCGCAAAGCGAGAATATTCACAAATAGAGGGCGGAAGTAAAATCGAAAACAATAACAAATGAAAAATGAATATACACTGCGGGTCACTTGATTACCCTCACTTGAAATTTTGACCGAATTCATATTGTAGGGGTACTATTTCTCGGAAACTATTACGACACGAATGCCTAATGTAGGGGTACAATTTCCTGCAAACCATTAAGACAAGATTTCTTACCCGATGTTACATGCTACCTGATGACGAAGGCGAGAAAATGGAACAAAGAAGAAGTGGAAATTTCCATGTTACATTTTGAGCCTTTGAAACAGGGACACTTGATTACCCTCATCAGTTTGTTTTAAACATTCCAAGAGTACGGTGTTTCAAAATAAACAAAAGTGTTTTTGTTTTTAATATCTGCTGTTTATTTATCGAGGTTGCTGATATTTTTGTTGCATCGTAACAAATATGGGTCGAGGTAAAACGCTCACTAAGATAGAAATTGGCAAAATTCTTGCATTTAAGCATGAAAATTATTCCAACCGGCAAATTGCGAAGGAAATTGGTCGAGATCCTTGGACAATCAATTTCAATTTCTTGAAAGATCCCGAAAATTACGGAAAAAAACCGAAAAGGCCGCACCGCAAGAGCAACAACAGAACGAGAACGTAGGTCGATTTTACGCGAAGCGTCAAATTGTGCTGCATCCGCTCGCAAAATAAGGAATACAGTTGGAACTTCAGCCAGTGTCCGGATAGTTCGCAGAGTAATTAAACAGTGTCCCCATCTCCGACGGCAAAAACTTAAGAGTCCCGTCTCCGACGGCAAAAAATTAAGAAAAAGCCACGTTTACTTCAGCGTCATAAAGCTGCCAGATTAGAATACTGCCGAGCTCATTTAAATTGGAAGGAAGAATGGCAACAGGTGATTTTTTCTGACGAAAAAATATTTAATTTGGATGGGCCTGACGGCTTTCAGTATTACTTCCATGACTTGAGGAAATCTGAGCTGTTTCTGTCTCGTCGGCACTCCACTGTTGGTTCCGTCATGGTATGGGCTGCAATTTCGTTTTATGGCGCAATAGATTTGGTTGTCTTAGAAGGCCGGCAGTCTTCAGCGGATTACATTGAACTTTTAGAAATACAGAAAATCAATTTCCACGAAATGTTCAATGGCCGACGATGGATTTTTCAACAGGATAACGCTCCCATTCACACAGCAGGACGTGTTACACAATGGTTTGCACACAACAACGTGGAAGTTCTGGATTGGCCAGCTCTATCTCCCAATCTTAACATAATTGAGAATCTTTGGGGATGGCTATCGCGAAAGATTTATGCAGAAGGAAGGCAGTTTGACAACAGAGAAGGTCTTATTGCAGCAATTGAAGATGCTTTTGAACAAATACCATTAAACTTATTGCAAAATTTGTATAATTCGCTACAAAATAGACTTTTTGAAGTTGTACATAAAAACGGAGGACCTACAAAATATTAACAATAAAAAAAAATATTGAAAAATTAAAAGCACTTGTTTTATTATCTATTTTTACAGATGAGGGTAATCAAGTGTCCCTGTTTCAAAGGCTCAAAATGTAGCATGGAAATTTCCACTTCTTCTTTGTTCCATTTTCTCGCCTTCGTCATCAGGTAGCATGTAACATCGGGTAAGAAATCTTGTCTTAATGGTTTGCAGGAAATTGTACTCCTACATTAGTCATTCGTGTCGTAATAGTTTCCGAGAAATAGTACCCCTACAATATGAATTCGGTCAAAATTTCAAGTGAGGGTAATCAAGTGACCCGCAGTGTATATATAATAGGTAAAAAATAAATTAAAAAAAAAATACCAGCGATTAAGAAGAAGTTCCCAATTCACAAAAAAGAAAAAAACAATAAACAATACAGATGAGCACGAGCGATGAGCCTCAACCGGCAAACAAAAAGGGCAGCGCAGCTCCAGTCACAAATTAGCATTAAAAACCAAGCCGAGTGCAAAACAAGCAGATGATAACAAACAGCACTATGGCACAGTAATGGCTAAATTACAATAACACTCACGAACATCAAATAATTAACGATAAAATCACCAAATCAACACAAAAACAAGCATGAAAACAGAAACTTGCACTGACAGATAGGAACTTCTTCTTATAAAAGCACTGTGTACAAAATTTCCGACCTCTACGTCAACGCGTTCTCAAGTAGTGTCCAAATATATAGTGAAAAACGAAATTTTTGTATAGCAACCCTTCAAAGGAGTTACCCGATTGGTCCCATTTTCGAACTTAATTTTACTTTTTTTTTTAAAGCTAGTGTGCAAAATTTAGCACTTTGAATGCGCGCCTTGTCGATTTATCGCGCACACATACGGACAGACGAATGGACGGACGAACCGACAGACGGACATGCAAAAATCAAATAACTTTTAATATTATGTGGTGTTCAATGCATTTTGCTCTAGCAACATTATTTTTATGCATTACAAAATGGAATGACAAACTTAGTATAGGTATCTTATGATTTCATCTGGAGTATAAAAATCACAACTGCTCCACCTTTTGTAGGACAAAGGCTTTATTTAGTCCGTATTGACTGAACTATAAACGAAATATAAAAAAGACTGTGAAGTGAAATTTTGTAAAGACCACAGATCCAATAAAGGTGTTTAAAACGTAAAATTTTAAATTTTCTAAATAAAAGACACTTTCGGTCCGTCGGCCGTTTCCTCCATCCATGGCGGCAGTTCCACTATACAAAATTCAAAATGCACAAAATATAAATAACTCTAATGATACATAAATAATTTTAAAACATTTAGGAGAAAAGTAAAACAAAATCACAAAATTATGTAAAAAAAAAGATCTAATTACACGCCCTTTAATTAGTTTCAAATTCCACGGTGTTAATTTTGTTAGCAAATAAGGTAAAGTAGTTATGTCACCCTTTCGTATATGGTCCTTCGAGTCGAAGAAAAGCTAGCGTGCTATGATATCTTATGTGAGGTCGCAAACAAATGCAGAAAACCTTGTGTAATCGTCTCTAGAGCAATCATAATCCGTTCACTATCAGATAACCAGCAGCATTACCAAAAGTGACGGATTCACAGAACCTGGTCATTTCATATCAAGGTCTGAACACCAACCACAATTTAGCAGTAGTTCACAAAGAAAACGGTCAGTATCAGTTAATTTTAGTCAGACACAGTAACAGCTACTGTAACAACAATATCTACTCAGGATACTTATACAAAAAGATTTAATAAATTTGCAGAAGGATTGTGAGGCATGTACACAAAATTATGCTGAAATAAGTAAAAAAAAAACTAAAATTGGTCTAAAACCGATTCTTATTATACCCTAGATGAATACCCGTATGTAATTTCGTATGGTCACCTCCTATGTGCAAGTTTAATTTTTGAAGTGGTTTTTCGCATATATTTCTAGAACACGCTCAGACAGTATCCAAATATATAGTGAAAAATTAATTTTTATATGGCAACCTCACGAAGGAGTTACCCGATTGGTCCCATTTTCGACCTTAGTTTAGCTTTTTTTTAAAAGCCCATGTGCAAAATTTCAGCTCTCTAAGTACATGTGTTCATGAATAAAACGTAGGCCATATCAAGGCCCATTGTTCACCCTCCAGAGCCATGAGCGACGCTCATCGGTTCGAACCGGGCGCTCCTATAAATTTCAGTATTGGCCCCCAGCCCTCCTTTGCGGCATAGTGTTAGTCGTCCAGGAGGTATAAGCCAAGGAATCTGTAATGCATTTCTCTAGGGTATAAACAAATCTAGAATTAAAGTGAGAATTTTCGATAAAATACACGAAATCATAGAAAATATATATGACAAAAGTCAACTCAAAACAAGCTTACTTGCCAACAACTGAGATTTTGGTCACAAACCCTATCTATTATCATATGATTGCCAAGAAGCATAAAATTATTTGGTAATCGGTGGAAATTGAAAATTTGATAGCCGAGCGCGAGTTCCTTTATCGCAAATTCAGACATTTGAAAGTCAGTGCAGTTAAACTCCAATACAAACGCGTCAGAAATTTAGTAACTGCTGAGCTTGATCCTCAACTCCCAGTAGCAAATTTTGGTCCAATCTAAAACGAATGGGTGTTAATGGTGCACGGTCTCCTGGCTGTGATTTTGATCCTAACGACCTAAATCAACATTTCGCATCACCCACAACATTAATATCACCAGTGACCTCTGATATTGAGAGTGTAGCTCCTACATTCGTTTCAAACAATGGTTTCAGCTTTCGCTGTGTTGATTTGGCGGAGGTGTACCATTCTATTCTCTCAATCAAATCGAATGCCTGTGGCCCGGATAACATACCGGGACATTTCCTAAAAATACTTTTGCGCGTAATATTACCTATTGTAAACCATATCTTTTACGCAGTTTTAACATCCTCTAAATATCCTACAAATTGGAAAAGAGGTACTGTAATAGCCATTCCAAAAAAGAATTCCCCTAATTGTATGTCTGATTTTCGACCTATCAGCCTGTTGTGCTTCTTATCGAAAGCTCTGGACTGATCAAATGCTTGACTATATCGAAGGTAAATGCTTTATAATCAACGTGGCAGTCTGGATTTCGACGCAGGTACAGCTGCCAAACGGCTTTGTTAAGGGTTACTACGGATATTCGGGAAGCACGTGATAGAGATAACTTGGGGATCCTTCTTTTATTAGACTTCTCAAAAGCCTTTGATAACATTAACCACTTTAAATTATTGCATGAATTGGCAGTACAATTTAGATTTTCCGCTCTCGCTCTATCAGTCATCAAAAGTTTTTTGTTAAGTCGAACGCAGCAAGTGAAATGTGGCAACCATCTCTCTGACCCGATGTGTCTGTGTTGTGGTGTACCACAAGGCTCTATCCTCGAACCATTTCTATTTAGCCTCTATATTACTGAGTTACCAGATCTGATACACAACGCAAACATACATATGTATGCAGACGATGTTCAAACAGCACATCTATGACTGGTCTGTGGTAAATGATCTTTCCTTGAATGCAAGCAAAACAAATTACATGACACTCCATAGGCGAGGCTTGGATCCATTAAATTTTCACCCAGTTCTCCTAAATAATAATCCTCTGCCTCACTTGGAGCGAGTTAGAAGTCTTGGAGTCATCCTCAACTCTCGCCTGACCTGTTGCGATTATGTTAATAGCATCCTGAGTAAGGTTTATGGTACACTTCGCAAACTTTGGTGTGCAGCGGATTTTCTCTCGGTAGTTACCAAACTCAAAATAGTCAAAGCTCTGGTTGTCCCATTTTTTACCTATGGTAACTTAGTCTTTCCTAGCCTGGATTCTGTCTGCTCGCGGAAATTGGAGATGGCTTTTAACAACTGTATTAGATTCGTGTTTGGACTTCGATGCTTTGACCATATATCCCTACACAGAAACTCAATACTTGGCTGCCCCCTTAAAACTTACCTTCTGTGCCAATCGCTAACCTTTCGACATCGTCTTATATACACCAACAATCCCGCATACTTGGGCAGCAGTATTAGCTTTTTGGCGTAGCTCTAGACACGTCCAAATCTTGATCCCTCGTTACCTTACAGTCATGGGATACTGTTCCTACTTCGTTCAAATATCCAGTAGGTGGAACTCACTTCCAGTTGATATTCAACGCACAGTGCCTGTTGGCGCGTTTAAGAGGTTCCTGTACCGACATTTAACTGATAGCAGCTAGCCGAACTCATCTAATTTTACACACATTTTTAATACTTATATTTAAAATTAAATGAAATAATAAATTCAATAGATTATATAAACTTCTTGCATTGTTAATAAATTGTTAGTTATATTTCTTAGTAGGTCATTTTGTCATCTTAATTTTGCACTTAGTCTAAAACTGATGACATTAATGGCTTCGCCTATATATGCTGTATACATACTGTAGCTATATTCCTTTTCTTTTTTGTCTCTCAGTAGTATCCTCCAAGTAATATATTTTGTACATGTTAAATTGAATTGAATTGAATTTAGAAGAACAACTTTAGGAGTCACAATAAACACAGAGCCCAATGCAAATTTTACATAGCAGATGAACGTTGCAATAAAGATCAGTGGCATTTCCAAGGTGAAGAGCTTTGCAACACAGACGAATGCATACAGCTCTCCGAAAATGATTCAGGAATTAAAAAGCAGCTCAATGCGACGTAAAATCTGCTCATGACCTTTATAAGCAAATTTAAAAGAGAAGACTTACCCAGGTGAAAAAAAGCACTTTAAAAGTCATTTTACAATCGGAAGCATAAAGCCCTTCAATTGTGCTACAGTTTCATATCCATTTTAACATTACATATCCGCAGATGTAAGCGCTTCCTTTTAGGTTCATTTTAATCGCTTTTATAGTACTTTGTGGGAAGAAAACTTGAAATTCTGCACGATTGTTGAAGCTATAGTATCAGTCACAAATATTTACCAGCATTGCTTTTAATTACAGCAAATTGAATTTTGACGTAGCAACCGCCGCTCTGTAACAGCAAACAATTTTTTACTATTCTCTCAGCAAATGTTTCACTGGTCTAAAAAAGGAAATGAACTGCTATGAAGCACTCCTCCGAATGTAATGGTAAGTACGGCGTCAACACGAGAAAAATTGCATGATCACGTTCGCATCCAATTTGCTCAAATTTTAGAAATTACTTCCAAATTGCTTCAGATTACTTCCAAATTGCTTCAGATTACTTCCAGAGAATAACTTTTTTTGGAAGCAATCAATAACCCTTGTATAAGCGGTTCGATTCTGCTTTTTTCTGAAGCAGTTGGAATTTTTCCCACTAGTGGCTCAAGGTACTACCATATAAGCAAAATATACACCTCATTTAGATTTCACGGTAAATATCATTTTAGCAGACAAGAACAGGGACTACCTCGAAAATAATTTGTATTAATCATACTAGAGAGCAGATATCAGGAGGAATTAAGTATTTAAGAAATCAAACAAAGTGACACAAAAATGAAGATTTCTGTATGTGACAGCGGCAGTAGCAAATCTATAGTGTTTAATGTTTTTATTAAAATATACCGTTTCTCAGCTCTTCACTTCATAAACTCCTCGCCATAATTAAACTATTCAAAGTGAATTTACAAGACCGTATTAAATTTGTTGGTGAGCATTCAAGGAATTTCACCCTGTCTAAACGAGGTTTTATTTACAACAATTTTTCATTCTTGATGCTTGCTACACCCTATAAGATAAATCTTCTCCTTTACGAGGGCGGGCTGAAAACTTTTGACTCTAGGGTATTAAAAATGCTGACAGAAATGTATAAAAAAAATTATTTTTCTATGTAATCGCCCAATGCGCTTCTTAACACCATCATAAAGGGCTTTAAACCCACACTGTAAGAAATATTAGGACTATTGCCTAAAATATAGGGAATACTCTCTAAAATTTAGGGGAGAAAACTACATTTTAGGGAATATTCACTAATCTTATCCAAAATACCTAAGCTTTCGGGCAAGAATTTGTGCAAATCTTTACTACGCAGCGAAAAAAATATCGCCGTCTTTTCCTTCATTTCTTCATCACTTAAAAATGTTCGCCCTGTATGATGGATGGTTGATTTCTCCAAATTCTGTTTCGGCTAGGGCAAGCCTTGCAATTAGCGCAATATATACAGGCGCCTGGTCCAGCAAAAACAGAACTCCTTTCGCCAGTTGGCTTCTCCTTTTCTCAGCAACGCAACTTTTGTTAACAACGCGGCGTAGTAGTCATTATAGCTTTTTTTAGGAAGGTAGTCGATGAAAAATATCCCCTCACAATCTCAAAAGACAGTAGCCATTAGCTAGGATGCCGATCTTTCCACTTTGAAATTCCGTCGCGGCTTTTCTGCCTTTTCTATCCACTGTATTGACTCCTGTTTTGACTCTGCATCGTACTGCCGGATCCATGTTTCATCAACAATTCGAGAAAAAACGTCGCCTCAGATGTCCACAAACTCATGCGAAGTTGTGACCCGCTTGTCTAGCGGGTGACCATTTTGGGCACCCATCGCGCACACAACTTTTTAATGTGCCGATTCGTTCCTTACTAATGCAAATAGCTTCCGCTATCTGCCACAACTTAATTTGCCTATCTCCTAGAACTAGATTTTTTACTTTTCCAATATTTTCGTCGGTAACGGTAGTTTTTCGGTGCCCTAACATGGGATCATCTTCCAGCGACTCCCTGCCATGCTTGAATTTTCAGCTCCAACGTGTTATGATGGCAAATGAAGGCCTAGACTTCCCTTAAATTGTAGACAGCTCTTCTAACATTTCAGTCGGCGTTTTGTTCCTCGTTGTGTGGGATTTTATGGCAGATCTGTACACCAAATTCATACAATGCTCGGATGACTCAGATATGGTGATGTTTACGGTTCAATTATTAAGAGCGTAGTGGTGCTAATAATATGAAACTCGGTATTCATACTATTCGAAGTTAGTGACATGTAGCACGAGACATTACTGATAGGTTACTTAGACTCAACATTTTTCAGCGTATTTTTAATTTTTTATTTTATTAATTGGAAAACTGCATACGATCCATAATATGCTAAATATGTCTAAATAAAATACAAAACTTTTGCTTCAACTTGTGTAGTAGTTGGGCCATTAAAAGTAGACTTGAGTGTAAATACCTCTAAGATGAAGAGTGTACTTTTCATTACGAAGAGGCAAATACAATATTCCAAAAATGGGTATTGAGTTGGGTAGTATAAATATAACACTATTTTAGCGAGTCAAAGTATTTGGAGTTCATACTAGACTCTAGGCTGAAGCGATACGCAAGAACGCGTGAAAATATCCACTGTGACTTTTAACATGTGTAATAAAATCTTTGGTGTTATCTGGAGATGTATACAACCATAGTAGGACCATTTCTGTGATATGGCTTCATAGCCTTGGGTGAACGGCACACAAGGGGAAATATAATCTAGATGAGTTGTCGAAAATTCAGAGTTCGCCTCTGGGTGTAACTGAGTATCTGCGCACCAGTCCCACTGCTGCTTTTCTTGGCCTGCTGCCAACTGAGCACCACTGATACCCACTCGAAACGATAAACGAATGTGTGCAGCACATGTGTTTTTTTTCACAGACAGATCTAAGACGAGTACAGGTATAGGAAGGAACGCGATAATATTCTGCAGCAACTGGCACCTGGATGGATAGTATAGACTGTCGGACAAATGTAGTATTTGCACATAGAATTGATGGCGATTCACCAAGCGATATCTATAGAGTGGAATAAGTTCTGGTGCATTTATGCAAACACAGCCTAGAGGAGGTTTTCATACGGCATAAGGTGATCCCATTCTGGATGCCAGTCCATAAAAATATCAAAGATAATGAGATGAGCCAGCAAAAAAGGGTTCTGAAATGGAGGATAGCTCGGATGTAAATTCTGTAAGAATCCCGATCAATTATGACCATAGTATATAAAAGGAGAACAATGGAGCTACTCGGAGGGAGAACAGCCGACTCGAGGAAACTAGTAGAGTTGGTAACGTGCTAGGAGACGATTCCTGATTCCTATATTACTCTAGTGATCAAAAGAGGTGGGCTACATGGTAGTGACGTCTCCTCGGAGCTGGGGGAGAGTTGCGAACTTATATGAATGCTGAGTTTCATTACGGAAATAGGATGACTCTAGGGCTCATCCTCAGAAGTATAGATAGATCCGACAGTGGTCTAAGTGAAGCAATCTAAACGTTTTTTTTTGTATGGCACTCTTTTAACCTCACCCATTCAAATTTCTTTCGTTACTGAACTTCAATATTATCTGAGAAATGAAAGGAGATGAATTTTCTGAATCGTGTACAAAACTAATTACTTTCCGAAGTATGATCCGAACTTGTGCAACAGCTATGAGGGAACACTGACGTTTTTCTTCATATAACCATTATTCTTTAAACCTATATCAAAACTAAATTGAAATTTAGCTCGATTAAATTCAATTTAACTGGAAATATTAACTGGCATAAATTTTTATCTTTTTACACTTTTTTTTATCAGTACATGGAAAAAATCTGCAAACATCATGTTCCAAGAGATTGGAGGAAAAAATTTAATCTACCCAATCTAGCAGTGAGTTTACAGCTCATCGGTTATCCAGCGACAAGCCTCAAATGTCCGATATTCATAATGAAAAATGTTGAAAATTTTTTCGTCTCATTAATCTAAGCTCTGCTTAAAATTGGGTTTACGATTTTACTTTTCCCCAATATCTGGAACATATTTCAATATGTGGATGGCTAGATTCGCTTCAATATGGATACAATAACGAAATCCCTACAAGTAAAGGATGTGAGCCTTATACCACACTAATTTCCCTTTGGTTTCAAAGTTTCGCATGAAACTTGTACTATGTACGCAATATAAAAAGCTCGCAATAAAGGAAGAGCAGAGATAAAATTGAAATTTGTTCGCAATTTGCGGACAAAGCGCTTTTTTATACGCCTCTCTAATGAATACATGAATTTGAATTGCTTAGCAAAAAGCTTATTGATATCTAACGATCAGAATATGTAGAACGGGTCCCGGATTCCCGATATTGAAGGAGTATAATAAAAAAGCATTCAGTGACAGTTGGTCAAATGCAATAACTGCCATAAATTCACAAATACAAATGGTCCGTGATTGAAAGGATGATTTGCAATGAATAAAACATTCCAGTGCTACCAAATTGAATATATTGAATTCAAAAGGCAAATTCATATCAAAAGAAATCGGGAATATGTTTTTGGGTGAACAGTGCCAATAGTTACACATCATCTGTAGTTTATACATGTGTGTCGGTGTGTGTGGGTGTGTAGGTCACACAGGATGCGATCGTAAAGTACATATATAGGTCGGGTCGAGCAATATATCATCCCTAAGGTTCGACATTTGGTCAGTTCATACAATTCGCAACTTTATTGATTCCCTTCATCACCCGATGCCAAATCTGGACACATATCGGAGCTCATATTGTTTGGGGTTTTCAGTTCGTCGTTTGATGTTGTGGAATATAACATAACCGCACTCATGGAAGAAATTCTCGAGGTGTGAGTATATATATGTATATGTTTATGTATGTGTGAAACCCACTTCGACTGCAGATACTTTATATAGTTTGTTTTGAGAAGATTTCAAGTGGAATAGACTTGAAATATTGCAAACTTAAAGGTTTCAGGTCTCTTGGGAAATGAAATTCCTTCAGCCTTATCTCTTTTCACATCTTGTGTAGTTTGTATTAATTAAATGGAACAGTTCTGAGTGTTCTCTCTCCTAAGTGGTACTGATGTCAAACACATTGCAAATTGCACATTTAGTTCTCCTTTGGTTTACGTAGATATATGTAGTAGATAGCAGTAATTTTCAAGTTTGCTACGAGTTAACGTATCACCTGTGAGATTTGGGAAAATTTATGAGAACAAGATAATGCTCTGAGTCCAATAGGTAGATAGGTAGATCGTTGGTGATGTAATTTTAAATTGAAACAAAATATATAATTTTCCATTTTCAAATTAAATTAAGAATTTTGGTGTGTTTTGTAGAACTTTGCATGTAAGAACATGGGAAAATTATATTCGGGTACAAGTCTTAACAATTTCGGAAAGATGTTGTATGCCAAAGTTTGTATATGTGTATGTATTTCAGGAACAGGCACAAGCATTGCTCGAGGTATCCTGGTTTAGCAGCCAGGTCCATCGTGCATCAAGAAGGAGTACCTGCGTTTTACCATAGATGGCATAATGGCCATCTATGATTTTACTCAAGTCAACCGGACTGGTGATAAAGGCATACAGACAACCAGAATCTAGGAGGAGTTTTTTTTAGATTTTTTATATATTTAAGTATATAGTAAATATTAGTAAATATTAGTAAATAATTAATATTGTTACGAGCGTGGCTTTATTTAATTTTTTTTTTGTACTATCAGACCCAGCTTAACACAAGCTCGCTGCATAGACACATTTAATAAATAAACGGTCAACAATGCATGCGTTTCATCACTTATTTATTTATTTATTTATTTGAAAAAGTTACTACGATAATGAACAGACAAAGTCCAATAATACATTACAGTACAGATTAAACAAAAATATTAAATAAAAAAGTAAGAAGAAGAAAATATTAATAATAATATAAAAGAAAAAGAAAATAGGTACAAATGAAAAAGAAAAGAAAATATAAAATAAAAAGCGAAAAGTGAAGTAAATAAAGATAAAAATAAAGCTAACTAAAACTAACTCAGAAAGAAAAAAGAAATTAATATGTACAATACTACATCTATGTGAAGATATGAAAACAATAACAAAAAGAGAGAAAAAGCCAATTATAAACGTCTGATCTCATTGAGTGTCAGTCTTTTAAATGTCGGGAGGTCGGTACTAAAGATATCAATACAATTGAAATTTAAATTATACGATTTAAGAATTCTGAAGATAGGCGACTTTTGCTTAATGTTGGATCTACGGGAGGGCAGTCTGAAGTAAGGTATATTTCTGGGTGTGCGAGTGGGAGCGTTAAAGTCGATTCTAGACAGTATAATAGGACAATCAAATAGACAGTTTACCGTCTTAAAAAGAAAGATATTATCCAGGTATGCTCTGCGCTTGACCAAGGATAGCAAATTTAAATGACTGCGCCTTTCGGGATATTCAACGGAAATATTATAGAATTTAAATAACAAGAGCCTGGAAAATTTCCCCTGAATTGACTCGATTTGATCAGAATAAGAAGAGTAAAACGGATTCCACACTTAACATGACTATTCGAGAATACTTCTAACTATAGAGTTAAAAAGATTAATATAAGAGTCGGAGCATTTAAAGGACCTGCATGTACGAAAAATAAACCCGATTAACCTAAATGCTTTGGAAATAATGGCTGTAATATGGGAGGCAAATGTAAGCTTTGAATCAAATATAACCCCCAGGTCCTTTATTTCATTCACACGAGAGATAGAAATATTATTAATTTTATAATCGAAATTAATGGAATCACGTTTCCTAGAGAAAGAAAT
Organism: Dioctria linearis; assembly: GCA_963930735.1. Taxonomy (NCBI): domain Eukaryota; kingdom Metazoa; phylum Arthropoda; class Insecta; order Diptera; family Asilidae; genus Dioctria; species Dioctria linearis. The sequence goes on from OZ005743.1 coordinate 183,213,380, forward strand.
AACATTACATTTATTGATGTTAATTTGTAGAGAATTCTCGTTACACCAGGCTTCGAGCTTCTTGATGTCCCTTTGGAGGCAAAAACAGTCATTGATATTTGAAATTCTCCTAAATATCTTAGCATCGTCGGCATAAAGTAGGCAGTCACTCTCATTAAACGATGGTAGATCGTTAATGTAGATCAAAAACATAAGAGGACCGAGGATTGTGCCTTGAGGAACGCCAGACAGCTGTTTATAAGGGATAGATCGGAAACCATTAAGAACAACTAAGCTGCTTAGATTAATTAGGAAGGAGAAAAACCAAGAGATTGTATTTGTGTGGAAACCTAGTTGCCCCATTTTGAAAAGAACACGTTTATGTGAAATTTGATCAAATGCCTTTGAAAAATCGGTATAATTGGCATCGACTTGCGCGCATTCATCAAGAGCGTTAGCGATAGTGTCAGTGAAAAGTACAAGATTGGTAGTGGTTGAACGTCCAGGAAAAAATCCATGCTGCTGGTTACAGATATGCGCTTTGACTTGGTAGAATAGTTGACAATAGGTAATTCTTTCGAAGATGAGAGCAAGGCTGTTAGATATTGATATAAGCCGATAGTTAGTAATAAGTCGAGGGTCACCAGATTTATAAATCGGGGTAGCAAAGCTATTCTTTCAAATCTGAGGGAAAGTATTCGTGTGAACAGATAGGTTAAACAAATTACGTATTGGTTTAGAAAGCGTGCGAGAAGATTTCTTGAAGATCAAATTAGGCACCCTATCAGGACCGGGGATCTTATTACAATCTAACTTATTAAGTATATTTGAGACCGCTACAGAAGACACTGTGGATATGCTAAAACAACTATTATTTTGAACAGAACTGAGTGAAGATAAGTCCAATGAATGATCCTGCCGCGAGTAGACAGACGCAAAGTATGCAGAGAACAGTTCACATATTTGGCTGTGACTAGTTGACTTAACGTTATCATACTCCATTTCTTTGGGGTAGAGATTAGACTTTTTTAAATTTTTAGTATAAGCCCAGAAAGCCTTCGGGTTTTCTTTTATAGAAGATTCGGTGGAATTAATATATTTAGCGTGACATTCCTTTATGAGTTTTTTAGACTTACTCCTGAAATAAGAAAAGGTTGTATAAATTGCGGGGGGATGGGTGACGCTATATAAACTCCTGTATTTTTCGTTTGATTTTAAAATCCTGATTAACTCTTCACTAAACCAGGTGGGATATTTGGTACCTCTACTTTTCATAACAGGAACAAACCTACGGATTCCTTCATTAATTATATCGTAAAATCTGTCGAAGGATTCATCAATATCATCCGTAATACCAGATGAGAAGTCTGAGCCTTCGAAGAAATTGTTCATGCTTTCAAAATCACTCAGTTGAGACTTTCTAATTTTAACGAATTCATTAAGAATTACTTTATTTTGACAGATATTAAGCTTAATATCTAATGGTGGGTGGTGCGAGTCAACTTTTGATAGCGGACAAGAAGAAGTAGAGATTGATATAGTATCAAAGGATAAGTTCGACCACACTAAGTCCAACAATCTATTGTTTGGGTTGAATTGATTATTAAATTGCTTTAGGTTGCACATGACCATGTTATTTAAAAGAGACAGAGCAGGTGTGCTATAAAAAAGTCGGTGTTAGTATGTTAAGCTAAACACAAACCAAGCACCGGATGCAATTACATGCAATGCACAAAAACATTAAACAAAAAAGATTAAATATTATATAGACGTTTTTTTAAAACATTCTTAGAAACGTCAAAAGCAAAATGGTCAACCATATTATTAACAGTAATACACATGCGATTAACAGGTTCATACATGTTAAAGTTATACCTTAAGGAGCAACAGAGGTAGCCTTCTCAAATTGTGCGTACTATCACGGAAAGAGATTTTGTTAAGTAATAACGGAGAAACTATATTCGCGTTTAAGAGTTGCTGCAGAAAAGTTACATCGCGTTTCTTAAGCGAGTGCATATTTAAAAGCTTCAAGCGATCCTCATAGGGTGGAAGAATTAATGAATTGTTCCAGGTTAGGTGCCTAAGAGCAAATCGTAAAAAGTTTCTCTGAACAGGCTCGATACGGTCGATGTGCGTACCGTAAAATGGAGACCAGACTTGGCTAGCGTATTCAAGAAATAGTCTCACAAAGCAAGTGTACAAACGCATTGTTCTGGTAGGATTCGAAAACTCTCAGAACCAAAGTTTTATAAAACTAAGCATAGGGCTACTCTTTGATACCATGTAGTTAATGTGAAAGATAAAATTCAATCTATGGTCACATTTGACAACCAAGTCAAAGACAAAACCCACACAGCGAATCGAGGAATCCGAAAACACATAATCATAAGTGATTGGTTTCTGATTCCTATGGAAAGTCATAACCTCACATTTGTCGATATTGATTACCAAATTATTGCTCTTGCACCAATTGTAAGATTGTACCTGTTCACAATCGTTAATCTAAGCGAACAGCTTAACATCGTCAGCATAAATCAAGACCTTACAGTACCTCACCACAGAGACAATGTCGTCAATAGACATAATAAAGAACAACGAGCCCAAATGACTCCCTTGACTCTGGAGATGAAAAGGCGGAATAAGATTTGGTATGTTCTGTTATCTAAATAAGACTCCGTCCATTTTAGAAATATTGACGGAAACCCATACTTTTCCATTTTAACTCTTAGCTACCTACGAGCGGTCATCATGACCACAACATCTTTTAAAATTGGAAGTTTGCGGCTTGTGTGCAACGTACGTCAGTGTGCTTCCATGTATTTTTTCTACACTTCATCCAGTATTTCCTTTTCTTTTTATTTTATTACAAGCGTAAAGATGCGAGACATGACTTTTATTTATTTTCATCTCCCATAATCGTCCAATATTTAGAAACAGCTACAATAATTCTTCGGCGGTCACCATGACCGCACCTAGGTGGTTAAAGGACGAAATTGGTAGTTAAGGGTTAAAGAGAATCACGGAGTGCGATAACTTGTCGAAGGCTTTACTAAAGTCTGTTTAAACACAATCTTTCTGATAGCCATTTGCTAACCCGCCAGTGGTATCCGAGACAAATTCCAACAAGCTAGTGGTTGTAGACCTGCCCGAAATAAACCCATGTTGGTTTGAAGAGAGCAAATTCTTACAGGAAGTTGATAATTGACAGTAAATGATAGATTCGAATAATTTTGAAATGTGCCTATAGTTAGAAATTTCATTTATACTTTTTTTTTTTGTGGATAGGTATGATAAAATAGTTTCTTCATAGCTGCGGGAAACAACCACTATCGAGCGACTTTTGGAAGATAATTCTCAGCGGAGCTACCATTGCAAGGCAGCATGACTTAAAAAAGTCATCAGGACCAGTTGTGAAGTCATTTAGAGGCCCATTAATATGAAAGGATAGTGAAAAATAGTGAAATATATATAAATATGAAATTTTTTAATATTATTTTTAATTATAAAATAATTAAAAATAATATATAAATTATTTATATATATATATATTATTTATATAAATTATATAGATATATATATAGTGAAAGTGAAAAATCGTTATGAGAGTCGTTCATATGACTGAAGTTGCTATTTCGAGGTTGAAAATTTGACGAGGCAATAGCATTGTCAAAAAAAAAGCAAATATATCGTAAATTTTAGACGAGTCATCACTAGCAAAATCTATGTACCTCATGGCATTGGAGTACTTGTCTGTTCTTTTCTTCATATTAATAAACGTAAAAAAGATGCGTGGGTCGCTAAATAAATTGTACGTGTGCTATTTCAAATATAAGTCTCAAGTGCTCTTTATTATACATTCTTCACTGTTTACTGTTCAATAAACTCGCAAGCAATCACAAATCAACTCTACTTTCAATTAACGCTAGTACTATACTTCAAATATTTGCAATTCAATTAGAGCACTTTGATCGGTTTACTACGTTCACTTTGCTGAGATAAGACTCGCCTCATGGCGGCAGTGACAAGCGCCACATTTATGCGCTACAAATTCTCCTAGAATCTTCCCGAATATTCCGTTCTCGAAACATAGATTCCCTGAACCTAAAGCTGTTAGGTCCGTAATTTACAGATGTCGGTTGCCCTTTTCTGTGATAAAATTCACCGAAAGTTGTTTATTGCCGTACTTAATTAGTCATTTCACGCACAGTATATAGATGTCGCTTGCCTTTTCCCCTATGTTGGCAGAAGTGTTTTAACTCACACATGGTTCGTGACCAGATTATGCAAATAGAAGCATCATATCTGACACTCACTTTTCCAATTGGGGGATTTGTTCCAAGGTATATAGAAGACAAGTATTCCCATTAAAATTTTGGTAGATTACAGCTGATAGCCTGTGACGTAATTCTGTGGCTAATGCATGTACATTTTTATAGGAAAGACAGAGAGAGAGAAGAGAGAGTGTTGTGTTCTCTGTACTATTCTTTCCTATAAATTTTCACAATATTTCGTCACTAATGGCGGAACATGGTTCGTAATGGGAATACCTTGTATTCTATATACCTTGGTATACCTTGGTATATAGAATACAAGGTATTCCCATTAAGAACCATGTTCCCCTATGAGGTGACGTAATATTGTGAAATGTATAGGAAAGTATACGGCACAGGGGACACAATATTCTATCTCCTCTCTCTGTTTTTCCTATAAAATTGTATATACATTAGTCACAGAATTACGTCACAGGCTATCAGCTGCAATGTGTCAAAATTTTAATGGGAATACCTTGTCTTCCATATATACCTTGATTAGAACTACATTTTTCTGGTCTTTGCTGTCCAAAATATTCCAAAGAGCAATTTTCCCCTTTTGGTCTTTCAAATTTGCTGTGTCCAAGATTTGGACAGAATTGTTCTCAAAATTTGTCCAAATTGATCGATGTCTGGAGTTTGAGCAGAAGAAGCAATTCGAAATATTCATTTATTGTGAATACTTATAATTGGACTCATGAGAGAAATATTTAACAGCTGTTAAAATCAGTAATAAACTTAAAATTTTTATTACAAATAGTAACAACGGTGGTAAATTACAAATTGAAATAAATCTTATGTGTTGCTTATTATATTTAAATTAATTCCTTGGACGAGGTTTCGATTTCCCACATTAGCCATTGCAAAATAAAATGCATTGCCTCGAAACTCATAGAAATGTGCATGCTACCTTATGGTTTGGCGGGCTTCGCAAAATTTGCTCTGCTCCTTCACCAGCTTGGGCAAAAATTTTAAACACGTCCCGGTTACAAATGAATGATTCATGTGAATGAAAACAAAACATAATTAGACTATAAATCCATATTTAATTTTCAAAGGCCACAGAAGCAAAAAAAAAACAAAGAAAAAACAAAATCACCGTGAAATTTCTATTGCTGGAAAACCCTCTCTCACGTGCCCATAAAATAAAACAAGCGGCATGACAAATCGTTTGGCAAAATTCTGAAACTAGTGTAATCAGCCACTCTCTATCGAACATCGATTAGGCCTCCATCTGCCAAAGCAGTTTAGTTTGTATAAGAATTTAGCCTACCGCAAATGTTTCTCGTATATAGTAAATAGCTCTTTAATACTCAACGTCAGTTTCAAGCCAGATGCAGATGACGGACAGCTATCTAAATGAAGTTTGGGGAAATTTCAATCAATTTCTTTTTTTTTACTTACTTTTGAGAGCTAGAGTTAAATATTTTATATTAATTTGCTTATCGACAAATTTCCAGAACACAATTTCATATAGAGAGAGGATGGGGGTTAACATAGCAGAAACTATAGACTTTAAATATATCGTAAAAAGGAGGAAAAACAACAAGGGCCCCAATCACCATTACTAAAGAAAAACATTGTCTTGTTTAATGAGCCTGCAAAAACTTCTTTTTGAAGCCGTGCGTTAAATGTTGATCAGCAACTGATTCCATCTTCGAGCCCATTGAACAAAGTAAAAGCACTAACCCTACTCACCTTGCATCAAGGAATCAAAAGGTTTCCATTCCATACCTGGTCAAGTACCTTCTCAAAGAGGTATACTGGATTGCTATGGTAAATAACCCTATACAAATCTTTTAGGCGGACTAACAGAAACAAAGCATGATTTTTTTTTTGTTTTTTTTTTTTTTATATTATTAAGCCAACCACAGGGGATAGCCTATGATGCAAAGCCCAACAAAGAACCATATATTTTCCCTATTAATGTGATTACAGCACAAGAACTTCGCATTGAGTTCAACGCACAATTCCATCAGAAAATCGTTATAAGGAAGTCTTACCCTGTTTAATACAATTGTGGGAATCATACTTGAGTCAATGCAATTTCTGTGAACTGCAGTTTGATTTACTTGAAATAAGTGCAATGGCCACTAACAAATGCTATGCAGATTATCATTACGTCGATTTACACAATCCTCCATTAATCCTATTGCTGAGAGAAATTTGCACATCTTCCGCATAAATGTGGACAAAGGTATCCAGTACTACGTCGGGAAGATAATTATTATATAAACAAAACAGTACAGACGCAGTATGGATCCATAAGATACGCTGGCCGGAAGGAATTCAGCCTTGGAATTCTTATTCTTGATTCGAACAATTTCAGTACGGCCTTGTAAATAATTTTTTTTCTTAGTAGGAGACAAATGAGAATAAAAATTGGCTGGATACTTTAGTTACTAATTAATATTAATGAAATCTTTGCTAAAATCGACCAAATCAAGGATTGTATAGCAAGCAAATAATCCTAAAGTTCCTCAGCTATTTCTGCAGCAGAAATGGTAGAAGTAGATTTAGATTTGATTAAGATTCGTGGTAAGGTCTGCAGGCATTAGCCTCCCATTCACTGCGTCAGATCTATAATTGTGAGTCTCCGTTCGAAATAATTCTCTTTCTAGGTTAAAATTCTTAATAAAGTCTACAACCATTTTGGGTCTGACATTCCACACGTATTTGGTGGAGAAAAGGTTTGTTCGAGGTGGAGTAATCTCCACCTGCCTAATGCTTCGAATTTTCAAAGCAAATGCTCTGAAGTTTCATGGTCATCGTGGCTAAAGCGGCAAGATCAAGATTCAGCTAAGCACATCCTCAGAAGAGCTCTTCGATTGTTTTAAACTCTCTTCTCCTTACGAATAGAAATTTTTTGGCTTTTCCGCCAGAGGTGTCGATAAACTTTTTTGCTTGACGAAGTCCTTGTAGCATTTCCCAATAAAAGGATTTTTGTTTTTCTCCCAGTTATTTAGGATACTTCTGATGTAACATTTAGAAGTGCCATCAAATCGACCCGGCAAAGGGAGTTTTTGGTTAGGCCATCAGCAATTCCATTGCCTTTATGGCCGCCATGTCCTGATACCGACATAAGGAAACCTTCTTTTTCCTCGATAAATGTTTAAGGGTTTGCAGGCACTTCGAGACTATCCCTGACTTTAAAGCCTTGAGACTGGCTTAACTATCCGACAAAATATTGACGATTGAACCATTTATGCCTCTTTTAATACAGGTATTGGCGCATTCTTCTCTGGCTAATATCTCAGGTTGGAATACGGTAGGAGTAGAGCCCATGGCCTTTGGGATATGGCATCTGGAGCCATTTATGACCAGTTCGGCTCCACTATTCATTTTTTTTGGAACCTTCGATATACCACACCATTGATTCTTGCTAGAAGGACGGTTTAATGGATCGTCATTGTTGTCGGTCTACCAAAACCACGTCGAATTGTATTACAAAATCCACCTTAGCTGTAAAGAGAAGTAAGGCAAATTAAATTTCTTAGACCTTATATGTTTCCTCTTTCCATCTTTGCGGATATTACTACACATTTACACATGAGTATATTCTACAAAACATAAATTTGTATATACAAAAAGATTTGAAGAATTTTCAACAATAAATCACGCAAAATTGGCTGTTTCCAGCAGATATAATTTACATTAAATAATTACTTACGAAAAAAACATTCGTAAGTCACTTCAATTTAATTTTATACGAACCAGAGGGAATATCATGGTCAACAAAATTGCCATCCTGGATGGTGACGAAACACCAGCTGTCACCACTTATTTCGAAATTGTGGAAAATTGAATGCGTCCTTCATGAGCATACTCAACGACAAATGAATGATGTGAGGAAAATTAATTCGCGAAAAATTAGGTTTGTAGATGAAGCGTTTTAATTAAAAAAAAAAAAAAAAAACAGAAACTGTAGGCGGGGCAATGTTATGGGTTTGTTGGTAAATAAGGCTCAGAATCTTTTTAAACAGCAACTTATAGGTACGTGAGATATGTATTTACTTTTCTCTATGACTATTCGATTATTAATGTATTTGGTAGGCCTATATACAGGGTGACCCCGATAAATATTAACAAGTAAATTATATGAGAATGTCTAAAGTTATTTTATTGAAATCTGTATGTGGTTAATGCCCAAAGGGTAACAAAATAATGGGTAGAGCTAGTGTTGGTAGAACCCCCAATAAAAAGTCGTTGAAAAATCAATTACATATTTGAGTTTGCGGTGCCAGTTGTGGAGTCATGACACATTTCCCCCATGGTGCTGACGAGGAGCAGTTACAGCCGTACTAAGTCAATATAATTATTGTCATTGAATTATCATTTTGATATTCTATGACGCATTTACTTTGACAAAATCGATAGAAATGTGAAATAATATTTTTAACGTTTTAGTTTATTCTATAGTATTTTTTGCAGACGATAACAGCAATTTGGAACCAATGCAATACAGAAGTGGGGACAATTGATTTCAATTGACACAAGGTAAAACAATCGAATTGAGTGATAACATGGAAGCCTCATTTGAGATTTCTGCAATTCAAGAGGTGCATAAAGCCAGTACTAGACATTCATCAGATTTCCATAATCTTCCTCAAAATATTCCATTTCCTCACGGTAATTATCCAGTTTTGATTCACTAAATGAATGATAGACGATAACACCAATAAATTTTAACACGAAGCACTTAAAAGCAAATGACACTCACTGTAGCTGCAAGGTTACGATTATTGTGACGCTTCTATGCCAAGTCGTGTATTTAGGAACACTTTAACAACAACCTTACAAACCAGGCAAAAATAATTTCGAAATTCGAGTCTACTAACATTTTACTAAACACAGAAAGACGTAGCTAGATAAGCTTTTGAATTTGTGTAAAGAACAAAAGAAACAAATTGTATTTAGTCTGATGTCGACGTCCTTTTGTACGAGATACTAAGACAAGCAATTTCAAAATAAAGCAAATAAAAAAGGAAATTCATCTTCATTCTTCTCGTTCAGTCCACTTCTATTCACCCGCAGATGAACCTGTTTTATTGCTTTAGATCCTGCTGATTCACGCAGTTGTATGCGCAGAACGTCTTCTCAGAAAATTTGCGCATGCCTACCAGTTTTAGCAAGTAGATTCGTGGTAACCTAATTCCGCAGGTTACCACACCTACAAGATGCATGGTATGCTACTCATGCATTTTGTAGACCTATAGCAAAAGGATTGCTACAAATTAACACTAGCGGATTCTTCAGGAGTAAGTGTGGGTAACTTATATCAAGAGGTTAACACCGACCACGGGGACAGTTATTTATGGATAACCTAATTCAAGAGGTTGTCTCAACTTCCATGCAGTAAACTAACCAACTTCACTTAATGGTACACTTGGTTAGGAAGTTTATGCCAGGTTTAAACCATTCCAGCGATGTTGTAAGATAACCTATCTGACCTGCGATCACCCGCAGCCGATTAATTATCATAGGCTCTAGGTTGGGCATTTCAGGTTCTCAAGCCCGCAATTCCTGCATCGAGCAACTTTATCATCTTTGCAGAACAACGACTATGCAAATAACTGCAACGTAGCAGCTACCGCTCCAAATGCGACGACCTAGTTCTTGGCCAGAACACCCCCTCTATAAGCACCTACAGTCCAGAATCTTCCTATTCAAGCGTAGTAACTGGGACGGCTTGCTACGGTAGACCTTAACACCCAAACGGTAACCCCAATTGATAATAAAAACGAAACTACATTTTATTTTTTTAAGATGGTGCCAAAGCTCAGTGGATACCATATGGTGCCGTAGCACAGCATTTGCAGGAAATGAAAAAGGGTTAGGCGATTAAGGATTATTGCGTTGTGGCAAGTAGGTGACGGTGAGAATTACGCTTGAATGTGTTTGGCTTATAACTGCGGAAGGGGGGGGGGGGGGGTAGAGAATGGCAAATTGTTCCACATTAGTACTATCCTAAAGGATTCACGGAATTTTATGGTATGGGTGGATTTGACTACAAGGGTGTGAGGGTGAACTCGGGGTTACAGCCCGGTTCGCATAGGACGAATTCTACAAAAGATATATTGAAAATTTGTCAAATCAATGACCATGGAAGTAGCTATAAAAGAGAGATAGGCATCCGACATTATGCCGGTACTTTAAGGAATTAATAGTTGCTAATAAGCCGGAAGGCCTATTTTTGCACTTTCCCTAACGCTTACAATCCAGTGCATTCAGGCACTGACCAATTAACTACGTCCAGCCCCTACCGAAATATAGGAGTTATATTCTAATCTAGGCCTGATATGAGACTTGAAGATTTGCGTCAAGTCTGATGACGTAAAATTTTTCTTGCGTCTTTGCAAGAATACAACGCATTTTTGGCAATAGCAAAAATATGATCGGACCAACTAAGATTGTTGGATATTTCAATGTGTCAGAAGTTTATTTTTTTCAACCATATTCCTAAAAATTAAGATCACAAAACTAGAAAAACCACATAGCTCAGCAACCAACAATTTCACCACAAATCATTGAACCACAGTTTTTACAAAAATCTGATGAACTTACCTATTTTCGCTGAACTCAGCATAAAAACTTACCTTGAAACAGTTTTGACTCGAGCTACGGCTTAAACTTATTGCTCAGGTTCAACTTAGCGAAAGTTTAAAACCGCCACAGTGAAAATTTTTTTCTGAAAGCTTTAGAAATCTCATAGTAAATATGTCATAGGAACCTAAAAGGAATGATAAAGTGAAATGGAAGACTTATTGCATCTCCTATCCTAGGTAGATGCCAAATTTTACGCGAATTTCGTATTCGATTGTATGGAAAGTTTTTTAACTGAGGACAAAGTAATTAAGTTTCTAAATGGAAAAAATAGTTACAAAAATAGGAAAATGACAAACAAAGGAGAAATGTCCATGTTAGGTCCAACACCTCCAGACATGAAAGATTTCTTAAACGATGCATTATGATACTCTGAACATTTTTTATTAACAATATTTATTTCTATCTAGCGGGGAAAGATGGGGGAGGGAGGTCAAAGTTTGATCTAGTACATTTTGGAAAATCTAGTACAGAACCGAATTCCTTAGGTCCTGAAGAGAAGATTGATCTATACTCGGAGGAGACGTAATAGCGCCATCCCCATACTAACTCTTTTAGTATTTCCCCCCTTTTTTATTCGAACTGAGGTACTAGATTTTCGTACCTAAGGCATGTTGTATAGCAAATGAAAGGCCTCACTGAGTACTATCAGGTACTTTTTTCCCGATTCAGAAAACTTTCTCGAGACGTTTTTGCTGCCGGAAAACACATTTTCATGCACTTGGGTCACATACACGCCATTTACTACATTTCGATCGGCTCTAACTCGGTACGGTTATGCCTGATCAGAAAACGGATTCACTGCTTTCCTCAGCTCAATAGCAGCCACAATTCGTAAAAGAAAATTTTTCTCTGCATTCTTTTAGGGTACGAGGTAGGAACCCCCGGCGGGTGGGGGGACGTGAGGGTGGTGCCAATACAGCATGTAACATATCGAATTAAAGGCCTCACCGAGGACTATCGGGTGGTGTATATTTTTCCCGATTCAGAAAACTTTCGGGACGTTTTTGCCACCGGAAAAACCATTTTCATGCACTTGAAGTAAGTAAGTCATGTATATGAAGTCATTTTCCACGACACACCAATTCCGTACAATCACGAGAAGTAGAAAAAAATATGTTCGGAGTATCATAGTGCATCGTTTTAGACATCTCTCATGTCAGGAGGTGTATCATGCCTAAAGTTGTATGAAAAGTCATCTTTTTTTTTGTTTTTTTTTTTTTATTTTGTCAACTCTTTCATATATCTTAGGTTCAAAGCACGGAGTTTCTTACCTACTTATTCTCTAAAGAGCGTATGCTAGAGCCAAGGCATTTGGTCAAGAATTTTTTTCCTAAAGAAAGCTTGACATTAGGGCAAGGGAAAATGGGAGAATTTGGATTTAACAATTGTGTGATATGTCAGACAATAAAAAATTAATAAAAAAAATAAAGAAGTAAATTCCGAAAGAAAAATGAAAATACACTTAAAACAATTTCTATTCCTCCATCTGTCATTTTAATGTTCATTCAACTCTTGTAAAGTCTTTCTTCAATTTTTTTAATTATTCCACAAACGTTAAAATTCCCAAGAGAAATAAGTTTATCACTTATTTCTCAAAGAAATATTGACATAAATGGATTTTTCGAAAAAGAATGACATCTTTTTGTCAATTTCTTTCTTGTCTTTAGCAAACTGTTTGAAGAAATCGGTACAAAAAAAATTCGTTGAGCATTTCTTTACCTTTTTTTTACATCGTTTTTGTATAGGAACAGGAATTCCTTGGCTCTAGCATACCGCCCTTAATAGATAAATATTCTTTTGTACTAAATTGAATAAACTATTTTTGATATTATTATTTGATTACGCCAATGGGCCTATTCTTAAATAACGAATGGTGTTTACGAATTCGGTAGATAACGAATAGTTGATAACGAAACGAATACCCCGTTCGTATTCTTGAAGCTCATCGTTATAAACTCGAAGTGGTGAAAAAGTTTTTAGGCATAACAAGTGTGGTAAGTTTAAATCTGTGAATAATTTACAAAGTGAATACTGTCAACTGTTTCACTTAATTAAAAAGGGTTTTTCTTGTGCTGTTATTTTTGTATGATATTGTTATAAAATATAATTTTTATATTATTACTTTTAAAAATAAATAAATAAATAATTTAAATAAAAATATTTTTATAATAGTAAATTGTTTTCTGCATATTATCTTAGTTGCGTTTACACTTAAATTAAAAATATGTTGCGTACAATTATATGGCATTAGCCATAAAGAAGATTGTAGTTAGTCACTGCCTGCGCAATTTCTTCCCTAGCTATAGTGTGCCTTTCCATTATGTACAATTTTATTTCTAGTAATTTCAGTTTATTGTCCTAATACTTTTTTACTTTTAATTTTCTTTCAGCTGTACTACAAATTTCCTGAGCCGTCGTAACAGAGCGCCTTTTAGGAAATCGTTGGTTAATAGAATTAATAATAATATAACCAAATTACTTTACATAAACATTTTAATATCAAAATTATTACAATTTTTACTCCCTCCTTCCTTGCAAAAGAAGACGATTTTCATATAACACTTTCCGAGATATAGCATCCTTAGGGGGATCACTGGCCTCAATTAGAGATGTGGGGAATTGGGACAGGAAGTTCTTGAACAATGATCCTCATCATTAAGCACTGGAGCCGTGTTCTCATCTAAATCCTGTTTGATTATATATAATAAAACTTTTAAACTAATGTATAACTTTCTCACCATAACGATATCAATCTCAATTACATCGTCATGGCCTGCACCCTTAATTCCTTGCCAGATAGGAACAATTTTGTAGGAAGACGTCCACCAGTACCATGCAAATATTTTTTTGCCGCTGCAGATTTTCACTTCACCAAACATTTGAAATTCTGCCAGCTCTGAAAATTTTCTATAATATCAATAAAAAAAAACAATTATATGAATTTACATATTAATGTGCATACCTTTGTCCAACTTTTCCAGTCTTTTGCGCTCCAGGTATGAAATTTAATATGGAAGTCAACTTTTGCCGCAACTGCGTAGCATCTTTTGAACTGTAGGAGTTATCATATTTATCTCATTTCAGTTTTGTGATGTTCTCTAAAATCTCAATTATTTTATTTTTATGAGCATATGCCATTTACGCACATGTTTTATCTTTCAATATCAACCGTAAAATACTATCTGAGTCACTCTTCGTTTGGTGTAACGAACCCATTGATTAAATGATGAAGGGTTTGCATTCCAATTGCAATCCGTTCCATTTGCAATACCACATATGTCGATTCCGAATGGTTTTGACAGCATAACGAATATAGACTCTACCTTCGTTATTCAAGAATAGAGCCCCTGGTACGACTAAGAGTATAAGCTCAAATACTGCACAAATTTAAATTACGTAAAATGTTGTAGGTTTTGCTAATATTTCCTTATTGGAAGTAGTTACAAATGCCAATTGAAATGGAAAATATTATTTTTGCAAATATTAAAGAATTTTAAAACTTTAGCTTAGATATTCAGTACTAATATGAAAAAGGCTTTGCACTAAAATTTCTTCTTTTTATTTGTAATATAACAGTAACAAATTTTAAATGTTAATTAAGAACAGCATATAAACCGAAAGAAGTAATAAATATTTGTAAAAATTCTAAAATCAAAAAGATATTGAATTTTATATATGTTCTGAAAGTACATCAACCTTATAGAAAAACGTAGAGTACAGAAAAATTTTAAATCGCCTTCTTGAAATCTATTCATTCACACCAGGGTGCATTTTGATTAGTCAGAAACGCTTTAAAGGTTCCCATTTTATTGATTATTTTCTTTGCGTGAAAAAAAACGTTTTCCACAATATTATTTCCATGAGAAGCAATCTTCTTACACTTGGAAGTTTTGCTGTTTTTTTTATTTTTATTCTTTTACCACCAGCTGTGAATCGTTTTATAAAAGTGTTAGTATCCGCTTTCCACAAATGAGGTCGTAGCATACACATATCTGCTGGAAAACCAATGAATATCGCCTGAAGGCTCTTGTTTTGACAGATGCAATAAAATATCTCGTTATCTCCTTATGAATATTCCTATATGATATCGAAAAGAAAGAAATCTCCATTATGATAGCAAGAAGAGTCCAATGCACGCTCTTTATTTCCATTAATATTGGCTCCAAGTGTCGAACATATATGAAAATCAGTTCGCTTCTATTCAAATTGCCATCTCTTTTCCCGCTTTAAATAACTGAAAGAACGTGTCACCAGCAAAACTTTATATTCTTCAATAAAAATCGAAAAATGTAAATGTCATCCGCACACCGTCTGCAGGCTCTGTTTCCTCGTCTGCTTTCCATATATTATTTAGTTTTCTGGTACTTACGACAATTTTTTTTTCCCGGTAAGTAGATATTTTATTTGCGATTATATTTTTCTGGTTTATGCACCTAAAAGGTAGTTTCGTCAGACATATAACACCGAACCTCGTCATACATATTTATTCAGGTTCAATTTAAATATGTATGTTCCTTGTTCATCATCTCTGTTAAATATGAATAGAAAATAAACTATGGCTGTGTGTTTGTGGCCTATAATCTTTTAAAAATTAAATATTTGAGGAAATTATTCATAAACTTTGATTATAGACTGTAGTGAATGTCTCTAGAATCACTGATGGAAAAGAGATGTCGCTACTTGTGAAAAATGAGATAAAAACTTTTATTTAACGGTACAAGTCCAATTTTCCCAGCATATAAAACAAAAAATGGTTAAAACTCAAATAAAAAATTAATATCCACTCATTGAAAATAAAATTATTTTATTAGAAGTTTTAAATAACAAGAGAAAGATAACCCAGTGGAAAAAAGAACCGCTCAAGATGAATGCGACCAGACAAAAGTTATTTGTTATTTTTAAAACTCAACTAGTCCACAAACGTAATAAATTCACTATGGCTTTATTGCGTTAATCATGTCAAGTTACCCAACAAGACAGAAGAATGAAAAATAACAGAGTAACAGCAGGAAGGGGGTTCATATCAACGGTTTAGGAGTTACAGGGTGATTAAGAAATTATGCTAGGTTTTCACAAAATGCCCTGCATCTTGAAGAGTACGGTCATCTTCTAAAGCTGATTATACGAAGAACTTCATGGCCTCAGGAGTTATTGTTGTCTAAACTAAAAATTACGGATTTTCTTAGTTGTTTTTTTAATTTGACCTCTATTTTTATTGCAACAAAGTCATTAACATAACTGTTTTTTATAAAAACTATAAACTGTAGACTCTCCTCTTTAATTTGACCTAGTTCAACTAACTGTAGCCGTTAAACAGTTATTAGCTCATATGCTATTCAGGTCATACCGAAATTTTTAAAATGACGTGTTTTATGTCACTAAGGGAACAAATTATCTTTGAAAATAGGTTTAAGAATAGGTGAAGAGCTAATAACACAGATACTACAGATAGTTGAACTAGGTCAAATTAAAGAGGAGAGTCTACAGTTTATAGTTTTTATACAAAAACTTATGTTAATGACCGTTTTGCGAAACAAGTGGAGATCAAAGTAAAAAAAAGGCAAAAAATCAGAAATTTTTAGTTTAGACAACAATAGTTCCTAAGGGGAGAGAAGTAGTTGAGCAGTCTTTGGAAAGGCCATGAATTTCTGCGTACAATTACCTTTAGAAGCTGACCATACGTCCTGCACTTTTCAAGATACAGGGTGTTTTGTGAATACCTACCATAATTTCTTAATCGCCCGGTAGTTCCTAAACCGTTTATACCCCCCCCCCTCCGCTTCCATATAATTGTTTGTTTTCCTAAGTGAGTACTCTCATCTCCCGCTCTATGGATCACCATGGATAAAACACCCTGTATTTTTAACGTGTGCATGTCCGCAGAATAGGAAGCATTCACTTGGAGATTCTAGAAAAGCACTCTTAAAGCACTTTCCCTTGCAAGGGAAGTAACGACATGTCTTTTCCAACACATCAGTGATTCTGGAGACATCTACTACAAACTATAATCAAAGACCCAAATATAGATGTCAGGTTAGTCAAGGCAATTTTATGTTGTAATATATTAGATTATATTGTGGGATTTAACACAGACAATGGATGTATCAACAGTTTCAATTAGAGTTAAGAAAATTGTCGACACTGGTGATTTTCATTCAAATTAGGAGATTACTTTCATCGCTAAGCATCTCCGATCCAAAATATAACGAAAAACTAATATCCACAAAACCCTCTTTCGCCCGGATAATACACAGGTAGTCTTAGTAGCAGTAAAAATTGCTAAGAACTTTATGGTATACCTCCTACAAAGCTGTAGATCCTAGAAAGGTTCCTAGAAAGTTCCGCGTTTTGGAAAATCGCGTAATAGGAGACACCAGCTTAATACAAAAACTGGAACTCAGTTCTAAAAAGAGAAAAACACCATTTTATGATGAAACATTTTGATCATTTTTTTTATTATAATACAACTACATATATGTAGGTATATATAAAAACATTTCATAACAAACTTAAACAAAATTCAACATCGTTCTCTTCCAATGTTGCAGAATATCCCAACTTTTTTCTATAACTTTCAAGGTTTTTGCTTTGTTCTTTCCAAAGATATTCAGAATTATTTTCAATCGGTAAAGTTTCAGTTATTATCGTCACCAAAGAAGAACAAATTTTAGGCTCGACACTTCAAACATGAGAAGTGTCTTAAACGATGCACTATGGCACTCAGAATATATTTTATTAACAATGTTGATTTCAATTAAATGGGGAAAGCCTTGGGGGAGGGGGTCAAGGTGTGATCTAATATATTTTGGAAAATCAAGTATAGAATCGAGTTCATTGGGTCCTGACAAGAAGTTTGAGTACCCATGCTGCCATACTCGGAGGCTTCAATAGCCGTCCTCAAACTCACTTTTCTAGTATTTCCCTCTTTTTTTATTCGAACTGAATTACTAGATTTTTCTCACATTAGATCGGTTCTAAGTCGGTACGGTTATGTCCGATCAGAAAACGACTTACCTTATTCGGCTCAGCTACGATTCGTAGAAGAAAATTTGTCCGTGCATACTATTACGGTGAGGGTTGGAACCCCCGGGGGGCGTGATTCCAATACCGCATGTTGCACATCAAATTAAAGTCCTCGCTTAGTACTATCAGTTGATGCACTTTTTTCTCGATTCAAAAAGCTTTCTTGGGACAGTTTTGCTGCCGGAAAACCCACTTTCATCCACTTGGATCACATACATCTCAGTTACAAGATATCACATATTATATTTTTTCAGTTCTTTCTTCATTAGTTCCGTTGTGGC
Source organism: Dioctria linearis (assembly GCA_963930735.1). Classification (NCBI taxonomy): domain Eukaryota; kingdom Metazoa; phylum Arthropoda; class Insecta; order Diptera; family Asilidae; genus Dioctria; species Dioctria linearis. Next base: position 183,231,579 of record OZ005743.1, read on the forward strand.
TACATTGTGAACATTTTTCTCATAGCAAGTCATTTTCCACTCCGCAGCAATTCCGCACAATTACGAGAACTAAAACACTTCACCTTCTCCTCCAAGAAAGTCGCTCAAGCTAGATCCAATCGTCAAAGCTTTCCCCGCTTAATTGAAATTAATGTAACATAATGCATCGTTTGAAACATCTCTCGCAGCTGTTGATGTCGGGCTAAAGTTTCCTAAAAAGTGGGCATTCCCCTTTGCTTCGTTTGTTTCATTTTCCGTACCTAACCAATTCCAGACACTTATTTCTTTGAATCCATCGCCTTCTACTTCATATGCAAAGTATGTGGTACTAATATTGTCCTTGAATTGGTTTAACAACATTTTCCTGACTGACCATTCGCTGTAATAAAGCTGCCGAGCAAGCATTTAGAGTCTATTGGCACCTTTCATTCAGGGACGTACTCATAATTTGGATACAATTTAAGATTTAAAATTGCTTCCAAAGTTCACTCACTGTAGAATCTATATTCGGATTTATGGATAGAGTATAATTTAAAAGTCGATATGATTCCTTTATGCAAAGGTTGTAATACCGAGGTGGTATTGCGTGTTAAAAATGCAATAATTGCATGCGACGGCACATTATAGCAGAGATTATAGTAGAACTTTAAATATTAAGGGATCATTCTGGTTTATAATTTTAAAAACCTTGTTTTTCTTTTTCTATATTTTTCGATTGTACTGGGTGGTACAAAAGTAATGGTTCAAGCTACAACTTCTTTTCTAAATTAGAAAACTAGAATAAGTTTTTTATATATGTATATTTGTGCCATGAAATTTCATCGCATTAGGATTTGAAGATGATGTCTCTTAAATGGTGACCTCCAGAGTTGATGCACATTTCAGCCCTATTTAGGACATTTTCCATAACTTGCCGTAACCCTTCCTGCGATATGTTCCTTATTTCTTGACGAGTGTTTTCTTTTAGGGCTACGAGAGTCTGTGGCTTGTTCACACACCCCAGTGATTTCAAATAACTCAAAAGAAAGAAGTCCGGACAGGTCAGATCGGGTGATCTTGCAGGCCAAGGCAAATCGCCAAAACGAGAGATAACACGGCCTGGAAAAGCGTCCCTCACTAAGTTCATAGTGTCGCGCGCTGTGTGTGCCGTGGCGCCGTCTTGTTGGAACTAGATATGCTCCATCCCCAATTCATCAAAACTGGGTATCAAGAACTCACGTAACATGGTTCTGTAGCGCTCGCCAGTGACAGTTATCGCATTGTCTGTAGCGTCTTCGAAAAAATAGGGTCCGATCACTCTTTTAGCACAGACGCCACATCATAAAGTAACTTTTACTGAGTAAAGGTGTTTCTTGAATAATGCGCGGATTTATAGTGCTCCAGAAGCGGGTATTCTGCTTATTGACATGCCCCGAGAGATGGAAATGGAGTCACTCATAACCAATTTTAAAGAGAAAAAATCATGCTCTTCAAGGTTTAGGTTTATGACGCGCTGGCTGTACTCTAGACGAGCTCGGTGGTCAGTAGGCAGCAGCTGATGAGTCATCTGAGTTTTATGCGGAAGCATCTTCGTCCTTGACCAAAATACGCTGCAGAGTCCGCCACGTCGCCTCGGTGATGTTTCTGGACACTCTTCCACATCTTCGCGCACAGCATCGATATTTTCGGCTGAACGGCCTGTTCTTGGTCTGCCAGACTTAGGTCTATCCAATGTTGTGACAGTTGCTTCAAGGCGCGTGGCAAAGCGTCGCATTGTGCGAAGAACCGGTGCCGGACGGCGGGGAAATCTTCGAAAAAATTCACGTTGTGTTTTTATCATTGATGAATTATTCCATAAAAACATATTTCACATCCTTGGGGAGTATAACGGTCCATGTTTATTTTTAGTAATTTTACATTTGTTTACGACACAATTTTCAATATCAGAATGACAGGAGATGTCATATAAAACAAAATATAGGTAATTTCTATAGTGCCAGTACTTTTGCGCCACCCAGTATATGTATCTAAAAGTATTGTTTAAAAATTTTAGAACTATCGGAGCAGTCTAGATATGTTATTTTGTAACTTTTAGATTGTTACCTTTACTACCTGAGCATGCTCGCCCGACCTTCCTTTTGTTTAATCCGCTCGGCCTTTTCTTTAAATTTCTCTCGGTGCCTTACTTCATTCAAGCAGCTGCTTGCTTTTTTTCTTAGAATTGAATCATTTCAGGTAAGTTTGACAAGCGAAAAGGGACCGTGAAACGTGTGAATAGCTACAGTAACATCAGTTTTAACTTTTCATTAAAAAACAACTTTAAACGTGTTTTTCTTAAAACAACTTTTTTTGAGTCAGCGACGGTGATTTTTCCAGAACCACTCAACCGATTCTTATGAAATTTTAACCACATATTATGTATGTATAGACATGAATATGTTTAGCGCATTCTATAACCATATTAAAATTTTAATTGTTGCTATTTTTTTCCCAAAAACAGTGAAAAACAAACTGGTTTTTTTTTAAACTCCGCCATTATATTATTCATTAAAGTTAAAATAATTTGACTTATATTTTTAGCACTGTCCAAACAACGCTACTTTTTTGTCTTTTTGAAAGATATAGAAAACAGTTCTTTTAAAGTTTAACAAAAGTGATCAGTCTTATACTAAAAAATGCAGGCTCATAGGTTCAGAGACAAGCCCTGTTAGACGCCTTCTACGACAAGCAGAGCCTACTGTAGGAGTGTGCCCCCCCCCCCCTTTAAGTCGACTACTTGTTGGAAAGCTTTGTAAAAATTGATGCATTTTGTAATAATTTTCTTTACTGCTATCAATGTAGCTTTAAACTCAATCACATGTGCACTTTAGCGCTTTTAAAACTTCCAGATGAATTTTGCTTAGTCAGTTGTGAGTTTTTCCGTTTTCGCTTTTATACACCATGATGCAATAAAACGCAACAATGCAGAAAGGAAAAACGGTAAGAGTTTAGATGAGAGTGGAGGAGGAGAGTGGTAGAGGTGTTAATGTATATCGCCCTAAAACTTTCACAAATTGTAAGTGCGAGGGATGGCAGAGGGTGGTAGTTTTTTCCATATTCGGATAGATCGGGATAAGAAGTCGTGTCGGAATTTCACTATATGCCCAAAGATGTTTTGAAGGCTGAAAGAGTGAGCGCGAGTATTGCGTACGCGGATTAATCTATAAAAGGGTTACGACTAGAAAAAATCTCTAACATATGGACTAAATCCATCATCAAGGGAGTGGAACAATTGAAATAAGTCTCAGAAAATATAACATGGAATTGAAAGTAAATTGTTTTGTTAATGATCTCCATTATTAGAAACTTCAACTAGAATGGGTGTTTGAAAAGGAAATTTATAAATTCTATTGAAAACTATGGAAAAAATTGTAATAGATCTAATACTTTTTGGTAATAATCTAGATGAAAAAAAAAGTTGCTTTTGGACTCCAAGAATGGTCATAAATAATATCAGTGGTTTTTATATTCGAAATAACTCTTTAGTACCTAGTTAAATTAATAACGTTTGTTAATGATCCTTTTCACAGAAAAAAATTATTTTTTGAATGGCCAGCCTACGATAAGGTTACCCAATTTAATGCAATTTTGAAATATCACATGGAATTATAATGTAATTAGTGTACTCAATATTTAAGGCCTCTGTATCAGCGCGTTCTTACGCACTCCGTGTGCTCTCTCCGGGGAAGTCTGAATCTATTATCGACATGTATACAGATAGAAACGTAATTTTGCTACAGCAAATCCTATTGCTCAATTTTTCTAATTTTCACATATGTTGTATGTGAAATTTTTCCAAAATATTTATAAGTCATTAAATTTGTATGGGAGAAGAGGGTGAAATCCAAACGGTTTCCGAGAGCCTAACGATTTTCGAAACCTAAAAGCTTTGCCTTAAAATTACCTGTACCCAAAATGTAACAATTTCTGCGTTTTTTGTGCTTTTTGTAAACTAGGGTAAAATACCCAGTTACGAGCCCCATTGCCAATTTCGAGCCCCATCTTTCTTTTACCCTTATTAATAAGCCTGAAGTGAAAATAACGGTTAAAATTTATTTTTTGTAAAATGACTCACCCATGCTTAGTCATTTTCTTGCTCTTGAGAGAGCCGGTTTCATTTTGTTTCTGATCGTATAAGTGAACAGTTCATAAAATAGTGGGTAGCGCTAGTGTTTTTGTAAGGAACTGAGTTTTTAATAGTATTATTTCTTTGCAAAATTAACAAAAGCGGGTAAGCCTGATGCTATTTTAGGAATCTAGACATATATTTGGAGGTCTATTTAATAATTCAGCGAAAAAGTCCAATAAATGAGAGAAAGTAGGCAGCTATCTTTTAGGAATGAGCTTTTTAAACCATTTTCACTGGATATGTCAACAAAAAGTACAAAAAAAGGAAGAGACGGTTATATTTTGGGTACATTATGTTGTGACCCAGGTACCGCCGTGCTTTCCTGAAGAGAAGAGCGGCACAGGGGGAACATTCAGGACCTGTAAATGTATCAAAAGCTCAAAGTTAAGAGGTAATAAATACTTTGCTTTATTGATTTCTCCTTCCGTTTGTTTTTTATTTTGCAATAACTTTTTATATTTAGATCTATAACCGAACTCTCTTCTTCACAAAGTGAAGATTCACTTTTTATTAGAAACTTTTTCTTGGATTTTATAATCTGAAGCAGAACTTTTTCTTACTTCCGTACTCGTTGGGCGCTGATCCTGAACTTCTAAGATTATTCTTCAGTGATTATTGTTCACCTCTTTTTAGACGCGCTAGCGTCAGCAGAAATATCCCACTTGTTGTATTCATTCTGACCAATAAAAAAGTTCTCGCTAAGAATGATATAGCAAGAACTGAAAAAAGTATGCACGCTGTCTTGACCAATCAGAAAGTTACCAATCAGAAAATTCTTGCTGATAATGCCATAGCAAGAAGTAAAAAGGTCGTGAGAATGTTTAGATTTTTTAAGTAATCTGACACTTGCTCTTGAGATTATGAGCATTTTACAATTTAAAGGCACATAAATTATGTGCTATGTATACACGTGTGGTAGAATTGATGTTACTCGATATGGTAAATATTCATATTTTTAGCGTGACTTTTGTTTTAGGTTTTTTAAAAATGTAATTTGTGAAGGCTTGCAATATGAGCCTTTATCAAGTGGAATATTTGGAGATGTAAGTATGTTTATGCATGGTTGTGATTTATTAGTATTCACAATATGCGTGGTACTTTGTGATCACAAAATATGCACAATATGCGTGATATTTTGGGGTCACAAAACATACACGACATGTGTGATACTTTGGGATCACAACAATTACAAATTTTAAAGCGAAGCTTGTGGGCTTCTTAAATCCAATATCCGTGAGGGTTAGGAATTAGAGACGCACGAAGGCAAAAAACGAAGGGAAAACATTTCTAATATACATTTTCCATAAGCTTTTATTTATGTGGCATAAAAATATACCTAAGAAAAAATCATAACTAACACTCTTACTTTTTAAGCTCCTTTTCTAAATGAAATTCCTTGAAACAGTGCTTGTCCTTGGAAATACATAAATATACATTGCATTTGTCACAGCGATTCCATTTACGACTATTAGAGGATGGCAGGCGACACAATTTAGGAGCTTTTAAGTCATCAGTTATTGGCCAGTGATTAAAGCGGTCTAGTCTTATATCACAGCATATCGGTTCGTGGTCATGCATTCCGTAGATTCTCATCCTGCTAGACTCTTCTCTACTTGTGGGGAAAATGCCACCAGAAACACTGCCGCAAGCTCTAGACGGAACTGCAGAAGGTCATTATACCTTTTTTTCTTGTCTTATCGATACTCCATCCAGGAGTTCACAACCGCTAAATCGAAAAGGTGAAACGCCATTTGAAATGTCCCTTTCTTTGATTTTAACCATGTCCGGTAGCATTCCATACACTGGTCACATATGTCCCCGCCTCCCATATGTTTACTGTACTGTCTAATTATTTGTGGACATAGTATGTTCACAAATGATTTGTCTTTCTTTAACCATCTCGGAACGTTTGCTATTGGCTCTTTTGCAAATGCAGTGGATGAAAGAAGAATGTCCTTTGTATCTTTCCATTTAATAATGGCAACTTCATCATCATTCTCCACAAACTCTTGCATACCTCCCCTCTCCATTGTTGAATCTTTGGAGGAAGGTGAGTTCTTAATGCGATTGGCCATAATAGTTCCGGTCCCGTAATAATCAAGGGTTAAAAGTTTCATCGTTAGAGCTATACTTGTAAAATACCTATCGAAATACAGAAAACTCTTTGGAGGAATGGTTTTCACCAAATGTAATACGACATTCGGACCAAGCTCTAATCCAGTATCTGCAATCTTGATCTTCTTACCTTGGTAGAGTTCGCAGTGTACTACAATCCCTGATTATGTGGTTACTATAAAGTTTTTGATTACGGTCGGTCTGGATATATTGGGAACGTAGCTTCTTGCAGGGCATCTTCCAATAAAGGGAATCATTTGCTCATCGATTGAATAATGTCCAACATTTCGATCAATCAAAAAATATTTTCCTTGTCTGGATCACAGTTAATATCAACATAATGCAGACAAGTTCGCAAAAAGTATGTCCTATCCCTTGTAAAAGCATTAGTAATTTTATATACCGATATCCCTTTCTTAAAATACACTGCTAATCTCGGATATTGTGGGCATCCAAATAGAAGATGTGTACCATAAAATTTCTTTAATTCGGTGGCAGTTGTTTTAAGCTCAATACCCTTGACAGATAAAGCATACATGTTTGTATACATAACAGCCTTTTCAAAATGTGCATCACTAAAATATTTCTGGAAATAATACAGAGGGGTTCCCACAAAATGCGTCGATTCTTGAGCTACAGGAGGTATTTCACGTAAAACAAAGTTCCATTGACGCCACAAAATGCCCCGGATCTCTTAATTTTCGACGCGTATCTCTGCTAAAATGGTATCATTTGTAATTTAATAATTTTCGTAAAGTTAAAAGAATTTTTAACTTTGCAATTAAATGCAATCACTAAGAACCATACTCGCACCAGTAACACATTCCTGCTCTTCTGCACCCTTGCACCTTGTTCAATCAACTCTTCTCGATTTTCAACATCACGTGGAATCCATTCTTAATCAGAATCGGCATCAAAATCACTTAATTCTGATGGACATTCATCAAGAAGCTCCAACAATTGATCATCAGTTACAATATCACAAACACATTGTTGTTCTATCAAAAAAAATTTTCTATTTCAAATTCTACTACATGGATAATAAAATGATGAAAGAACTCAAGTCATTAACTAAATTTCCATGATGGAGTTCTATCCGGAATGAAACTGGTTTTTGTGTATATGTATGTGAAAAATTCCAATCCAAATTTGAAATTTTCACACCTGTATCCGCAAGAAACGGTTTCAATTCGAATTGAATTCCATCATAGATATATCACAAATCAAGATAAATCGTCGAATTCGTCTTCCTCATGACTAAGTACTGCTAGAAAAGTACAATCAATTCTTAAACCTCACGTTTGTGATAGCAAAATAATGTACGTTCGCAGAATGGTTGATAATGACGAACACAAAAACAATTGTATTTCGAAATTTAATATTCCAACTCACACTTTCGCATGTTTTCTCGTGAAAGTTCAACGGAATTATTTAAAAAAAAATGTTACTTACTTTCTCGGCACCGTGCTGCAATGGTTGCTCTTGCTTTACCTCGGATCTGTTCAGCTCTAATTTAGTATAATTGAGAAAAACTTTCCATACAATTTACAAAAACAGTATTCTGAGAAACGGTTGTAATGAAAATTATCGAGAAATAGGAATATGCAAGAGAGCTGGATTTTTTCTCTTAGTAATGATGACATATTTTTGATAAAAATAGTAGTAAAATAAAAAAAAAACGAGTTAAAATTCCTCCGAAATTTTAAGTTCGTTGGGCCATAACTTCAAAACGGAGCGGATCAGAGGAAAATTGTACAGATCATTAGAAATGTCCAACGATTAGCATCTAACATTTAGAAGTTTCAGAGTGATCTTATATATATATATATATATAGTTACGTCCTCACATGAAAATCCTGCACCATTTCCATGAAATTATTCCACCTAATCATTTTTCGTCTGCAAATTCATCGAAAGAAGCAAATTCTCACGATCTACGGCCGCAATTTCACTTACCACAGCATTAACCCAATAAGCATCAGGTCGCACCACAGGAAGTTCTCACGGACAGATAGAAACATAAGCCGAGCTCTACGTAAAGACTTCCCAAAAGTCGCATTCTTTCACGTCTCCCTAAAAACCAAGAAAGAGCTTGAAAAAGCTTAAGTTCAAGCCATAGAGGCAGTCTTGTTGTATTCTTCGCCCGGAGTAATCATAATAAGTAATTTCTAAGCTCGCTAAGTTCGGATAAGACATAGTGTTAATTCTTGAAAATAAAATAAAGTTTTTCTTTTGCATTTGAATCATTTTATTATTAATTTATTATTTTTTTTCTCTCCTCGCGTTCGACCAATTTCACTATATATATTTTATTTATTATTTCAATATGTAGGTGTAAATATAAAATGCTTGCAAAAAAACATTTAATTCCTTTTTTGTTGATATAATTTTTCAAAAAACATAGCACTTCAAAAGTAGTATTGAACAATGGAGTTCTCTTCTTCTTAACAAAATCCTTCGCTGTAATAAAATTACGTTAATTACTAATTGTTTGACAAATCATCTCTAAGTATGTAGCTCCAAATTTCTTTTTCTTGTACCCGTTGTTTGAAATAAGTAGAATTCTAGTTTAATAATTTTTAGCAACACTAAAAATATTATTTATATTATAAATAAGCTTAAGTTGTTCTTGAAGAAACAGTTCTTCATTTCTATGGATTGAAACTTTGTTAACTTCTGGTTCGTTAGTGTAAAACTGTTCAGAACTAACAAATTATCCATTTAACATTTCTTTTGCAATTTTTCGAGAATAGTCTAAAAAATGTGTAAATATATCTTTTTGTTTTCGCGTGGGTCTTTGTAAAGATTTATGATGTTCTTGTTTATTCTTTTACTTATTTCATATTTAATTGCAACGGGAAGCTTGTAACATATAGCTTTCTGACCTTTTTTAATTTCGTTAAAACAAATGTTTAAGGCTCCTTCTGCAGTAACAATATAAAATCTTTTCTTACTTGTGAAGGGCTTTTAATTCGTAATAGGCATTTGAACATGATCTCCATAGTATGCAAAATTGTCTTATGATTCAAAAGTAATGACAGCTCCTTTTATTTATATTAGTAATTTTGTAAAACGATATTTTTGTCAGGGATGTTTTTGAATATTTTTGCAATTTTCTGTAGGTATATAAAATACATATACGGAAAATTGTAAAATTATTCAAAAATTATCCTGTCATAATTGTAATTATATAAGCTTTCGCAATTGTAGCTCTCTATTTCCCACTAATTCAAATTGATAACTCAATTCATATTCTGATAAACATTCTTCTTCTTCAATATCACTATTATCTTCCTGAATTCGTTACTTTCTTTCTTCTCCTCATGGTAAAAAGTTTTAAAAGGTTTCAAAATAGCTAAGTGCAAACCATGATTATAGCATAGTAGCTGATTTGCAACACACAACTTTCCAATTCAACTTTCTGTTAACGGCAGCACCATCACTTAATACCTACAGTACAATATCTTTCATACAATAGAAATATTAGTTCCATCTAATTTTTGCGTTATAAGTAACTCTAACTAACGTTTTTTTGGCAGAGCACTTACCACCCCAAGATTTGACGATTTTTAATGCTAGTTTATACGTTAATAGATACACTAAATTTTTCTTTTCATCTTTTAGTTTCATTATAGTCTGAGCTAACTAAACTCCTCCTTTTTACAGTACAATATATAATTTCATCATCAGTTACCTTACTTCTGCAGGATTACGTTGCAGATTGAATCTCTTTGTGGCTTTTAGCAATTCTATTAAACATTTATGTCTTAAAATTATTTGTTCAGTAGTAGGACCTACAAATCGCCTTTTGGCTTATTGCCGTGAAGAGGATCTATTTGGCTCGATAATTGATTCCTTCCGTTTATAATCGTGTATACCTTCAAGCTTCATGAGAAGACAAAGTGTTGCTGAACGTTTACAATCTTATTGCAAAGATTAAAAGCTGTCAAATCGTTATTTATACCACAGACAATTTACAACTAGATACGAAAATCTCCATATAAGCTTCATTTTGGGGTTTTCATATCTTGGTGTAGGTTGTCTCAGTTTATACTATTCTTCTTAAAATATGACCTTATAAACTTCTGAAAATTGTGCGAGAATTATCAGTAGGAAAAGTTAGTATTGTATACATTATATCTCTGTTAATTTCTACTACATGCCTGTACTGATCTCTCAACACAGCGACAACAGCTTCCAAAACAACCAGAATTTATATTCTAAGAAAGAGAAAAAGTCGAGAGCTCACCGCATATTTCTTCCTGTTTTTGCAACTGTCGATTTTCGATATAATCTGTTACGTATTGTAGCCACTGGCAGGACGGGACTATTAGGAAACAAAAGTCTCCGATATTCTGGGTGCGACTTGAGTGTTGGCGCCTTTCTCGACAATAAACTATTTTCTCGAGAAATGAGGAAAACAAATTATACTATATTCTCGAGAAATTATCGAGAAGGAATTCTCGAGAAATTATCGAGAAGGAATTCTCGAGAAGAAACACTACACATATCTTTAAGACCCGTTATTTCGGAAACCGTTTGAATCTATCTATTGATCTATCCATAGCCTTCGGGTTCAAGACCACATTGAGACTGGCCGAAATTTTAGTAAGGCAACGCTACGAAAAAATTACTTTATTTTGCGCATTTTTGCACTGAGTCCTAAAATTCTTCTGTGAAAACCATATAAAAAAGTTCAGTCCTCCAACTCGACACGGTCGCAAGCCGTATGCAAAAATACAGCAGGAAAAAAATTGGTGTATGGGAATTCTCCGAAGAGGACAGAAATTCCATAAATTTATATATATATATTATATATATAATATACTTATAAAATAATAAAAAATAAAACAAGATTTTACTTAAAATGCACCATAAAACAATTATTGCTCAAATCCTTTATTTTTATTCGCATAAAACCAAGATCTCTAGGAGTTCACTAAATAAGTATTTAAAACACTCAGCATTTTAGTATTTTATAAACAGAAACAATTTCTAATCCTCGACTTTGAAATCCCCAAATATATTGATTTCAATTGGAATAAGGACATAGCAGAAAAAATTCACCATCTTGAATTTGTATTATTTATAAAAGTGTATGGTCTAAAAAATATATAAAAATTCTTCTTTATCTCTATGCACCACTTTCAATACCCAACATCAGCGCACAATCAGATACAAGGAGACATGGAAAATCGGTAAAACTTTATGAAAAACAGTCATAAGAAACTCATTTCCCATAATCTGTCCTTATTGTTGTTGTTATTGTTGTTCTTTCAAAGGAGTTGTATAATTAAAAAAAAAAGCACAATCATGAACTTTGTGATTACTTAAAATACCATATCCTTTGGCAATTTTCCATGACGCAGGGGAGCTCAAAGAAAGAAATTATTTTTATTTTTTTCAAAATACTGCATACTTTGCCTATGGTGGATTTCCTACTAACTGGTTTCCTTCGACGTTTACAGCTTCTCCTCTTCCATATTACCTAAAAATCTATCAATAAAAGAATTCCATCCCTTTCTTCCAACAGCACCGTAATTATGTACTCTGGAACAGAGCAAAAATTCGTTTCCATTTAACCTGAAAATACCCGGATAATAATTAGGATCTGACTCCTCCAATCGGTATATCCAGATAATCCGGGAAACGACTTCTCAAATTCGGGTATTTGGATAATCTGGATCCTAGTATCGGAATCCGAACTATCCGGATACGAATCTCAACTAACCGGACTCGGATCTGTAATCCGGATCGAGATCCGAACTGCCCGGATCTGGATTCGAACTAAGCAAAAAAAGTTCAAAGTTTCATCCAGTTTCCATTGTTTCATTGGAAAAATTGAATGTCAGAAATTTATATTTTTCCAATAAAACAATCCAATCTGGAGGACATTTTGATACTTTTTTGCTTAGTCTGGATCTGAATAATTCAAATCTGGATCCGGATAATTCAGATCCGGATTCCCCGGTCCGTGTATCTGATTATCTGGATATTAGCAAATTATAATGAATGTATGTAATACCTTTCTTCGTCCAATTATCACATCTTTGAAATTTGTATAGAATAAAAATGATGAAATTGTCAGTCAATTTTAAAATTCATTAATCAGGCATCAACTTCCCGTAGAAATCATTAAATTACCTAAACAAAGATTATTAGATATCGAAATCAAATAAAACCCAATAACAACAGCAATCCCAATTTCCCAAATTATTTTTTCTCACCCACCCTAAAAAAGTATATGCAATCCCAAAAGCTCTGAAAAACAAAACTCCAAAGTTTACAGATTTGCACAGGATATAAGTTTGATTACAGCTTATACTTGCAGGCAGGCAATCCATAATGTATTTTCCATTTTATACCCTCCCAAAAAATACTTGCATAATGGAGGCAACGTTAATACCTACATAAATGCAGACAGAGCATTATAATATTCCCACAAGGCATGCAATAAACTCTCCAAACTGAGAATATAGGGACACTTAACTAGTTCTAGACCGGAAGTGCCATAAATTTTAGCACGTAAACACGAAGCCATTTTCTTTCAATTTGTCAGTGAAATAACTGCTTTTGTGTATTTTGGACACTGCTAGTTTCACCTCCCATGCAAAACGGTTGTGCTGCGATAGTTGAAAATCGATTTCTCGTCAGAACAACATTTCCGTCGCCTTGCAGGCATTTTATTTTGTCGGTACTTCTTTACAAATTTTCTCGTGTAGAGAAGAAATGGGATTTTGTAGTATTTTTCTTAAATTTAGTATGTAGTAAGAAAAAAATCGAAAATAATTTTCGTTTATGAAACATAGGAAATGAATATTTCCAAATTTGTTATCTATTACTACAGGGAGGCCCTCGGCGTTACTCGGCGATAATATAGATACCTAGATGAGTGCGCGTGGGGTCGGGTGGTTAGAAATATATAATATCTAAGCTATTATCTGACCTATCCTACGAAAGAGTTGCCCGATTGTTCTCATTTTCGAACTGTATTTGCAATTTTTATGAAAACGCCGTGTACAAAATATGAGCTCTCCACTTACAAGCCTCTTCAGGCAACTTCCAAGTATATAGTGAAAACAAAAATTTTGTATGGCATCACTAAAAAGGGGTAACCCAAATTAGTCCATTTTTGAAATTTTATTTACTACTGTTATGAAAACACCAAGTAGCAAATTTTTTGTATGGCAACCCTACGAAGGTGTTGCCTGATTGGGCCCATTTTTGAATTTAACTTAAATTGTTTGTAAGAAAGTCCCTTATACAAAATTTCAGCTCTCTACGTCGACGCGTGAGGCAGTGTCCAAATATATAGCGAAAACCTAAAATTTGTATGGCAATAGCAAAAAGTGGTCGCTCGATTTGGTTCATTTTTGAACTTGTATTTGCAATTCTCATGAAAACGCCGTCTACAAAATTTGAGCTCTCCACTTCGACGCGTTCTGGGACAGTTTCCAAATATACATATAGTGAAAAATCTAAATTTTTGTATGGCAACATCAGAAAGAGGTTGTCCGATTCAGGCCATTTTTGCAATTTTATTTGCTATTGCTATGAAATTTCTGCTCTTTTATGGCAACCCTACGAAGAAGTTGCCCAATTTAATTTGCAATTTTTATGAAAACGCCGTGTACAAAATTTCAGCTTTCAAGGTCGAAACTGTCTCAGGCAGTTTTCTAGACCTCGACATCATTAAATTAAAAATCTTTCGTATTGGGATTCTGTACGAATTTCTCCAAAACTCCCTCTTTGAAAAAATCCTGCTACCGGCCCTGACATAAAAACATAGCGTATTCCATCAGTTGTTCAGCAATAAAACGCTCCAATATCTTTTGATAAGAAAACAGCGTATTTATACATATAGGTCTAAAATTCGTTACATTTGATAGTAATATATCCTTCTTAGAAATAGATCCGTTATCTAAGTAGTATGGTATGCCCTCTTCGGTCAACCAGGGGTTATTAACTCTCAATGCCACGATTTTGTACGCTATTTATGAGAGTTCTAACATTGTTCAACTAACTCGTCTGTGGAATCTATTGCCACATAACATTCAAAGCACTATCAACACATTCAGGAAACTTGTAACGGATTTTCTTAATTGAATTTTTTTTTCGCTCGCAGTGACACATTTTTGCATAGATTGGCATAATTTTATTTTTGTTTGCTTTTTTTACTGTGTCTTATGTTTTAGTAGTATCAGTTTGTAATGTATGCTTTTAGAAATAGTTTAATTCAATTTTTGATCCTGTACTATCTTGATCAGGTAAATTATTTATCCTTCTGAATTTGTAGTTTTAGGTATAGTTTAGCTTTCTTTTGCACTTGTAGTAACCCATTTTTCTTTAAACGATGCTGATAAAAGATTGTAATCTTGTAGTATTTTAATGAAATAAATGTAATTAACAAGAAAATGCTTTTTTTTTGTTTTGTTATCAAATAATTTTTATTGCACTATTGCTTAATGATATACATACATAATTCAAAACCAACATGATAAAATTATACTACGTGCTATAAAATTGGTGAACTTCTTGCTTTGCGTTCTTCATTAAATTTTGTAAAGATAGTAGGGTCATTCCACAGAAAATCGACAATTTTTTAGCAAAGCCTCTTTGAAACAAATTCGGATTTTCCATATGGGTGGAAGGAATTAATTTGCGGCGTTCTTTTTGGCTGACTTTCATTTTTACTGAATAAGAATTTTGCACTTAATGGCAGGCAATTAATTTCATATATAAAATTTTATTTTAATGTATTGCTGACACTAATTCAAAGAACAATTCAATAGTCTTAAACTAATATATCTAATCTATACTTGGTAACAAATTCAATAAAATTCAACATCCTTAACCTACTCTATCACAGTGAATTCAGTCTAAACTTATATCTACCAATACTATTTAAAATTTCTTAAACAAATTCAAATAAAAAGAAAATTCCAAAACGTTTGAAGCTGTCCCAAAGCGTTCTCCTTAAATATGAAATTAATTAGAAGAATGTTCCTTTAATTCATAGGATTTAAATTTTCATAAACTAACTGCTACATATGGGCCTTTCTAAAATAATTTCAAAACGGTGCAGCAAGCAGCTGCAAGAGTGTGCTGCAGTGTGTAAAGCTGCAGAGTGAGAGCAGAGTTGAACTACTAACAAAGTTGACGTATACTGCGCGTGTATACGGAACACATTGAATAAATAACTAATAAGGAAGCGGGGTACCGTGCGAATACTGTGTGCGTGTTTAAGCAATTCAATGACAGGGGGAAATGAAAAGAGGACCTACTGACTATTGTGCGTCAGTTCAACATTTCTGACATTATAATTGTAATTGCTGCCTATGTCAGTCATACAAAGGCAACGCCAAGAAATATTATCTAAAAATAAGGGGGCGCTAAATATTTGTTTATTTTACATAAAAATTTGGATTATAAAAAATGTTCCCCTTGAAAATGTCAGGATTTCATTACTGCCATGATGAAACGAATACAAACGCAGCACACTAATACATTTCGCCGAGTGGCTTCCCAGCGGGAAAAATAAGAGCGCTTCCAGAAAGAGCGGAGTTAATGCGCTTCTAACTTGCATCCGACGGAGGTACTGCAGAAGCGCTTCATTTGCAGCGCTTTTGAAGCTTTTCTTATAGGAAAAATGTGCACTTCTCTTAATCGCGGATAAATTTCGGGCTTTCGGCTTTTGTTCGTGATGTACTGTTATGTTGCTTCCACGAACACGTGCAAAATAGTGTCAGAACGCATTAGTCATTCATTAGATGAAAGTGCAGTGTGAAGGATACAGAGATTTTTGGTGATAATAAAAATATTTTAATTGATTGAAGTCTTTTTCACAAACATTAGTGATAAAAGGTGCAGTGAAATTTTCTTACTGTTTGAATTATCTTAAGGTAGGTACAATGCGCTACTGAGAAAAAGGTCATTTATTTGAAAATATGGTTTGTTCAAAAACAAGAAAGAATAGTCTTCAGAAGATTTATATTTATTTAAATATTTTCTGTGATAATATTTGTAAAATGTTAGAAAGTTCTAGCAGAATTATCTTTCTTACTTTTATTCAAGCTATATTAATAAAAAATGTTTTAAATGTAAATATCTAGCATACGAAATTGAGCGCCTCAATTACAAAAAATCCTCAATTAAGTTATTTGACCAAATATCCGATTATTTCTCGATTGTTAAGGAACTAGAAAATTTAAAAAATTTATTCTTGTTTTTTTTTTAATTCAGCGAATAAAGAACTAGCAAGAATTGTACCACACATTTTGCTTGCAATATATCGTCACATTTCAGAATTTTAATTATGAGTCGAAAAGTTGCGGGTATAAGTAGGAGACATATGCGACGATTAGTGGCAAAAGAAAGAAAAGAAATTGCAGATTTTCCCTCTAGTACTTTAAATGATCACAATCATACAAAAATTGTTTTCGCATTTGGAAGTACCAATGAAGTTAGCGAAATTCCAAACGTATTTGAAGATCATCATCCTGAATTCAGATTTGAACATTCGAATAACGAAAATACTGAAATTGAATTATCTGATGTACCTGGAGCTAGCGATACCATAAATAGAAATAAACGTTTTAATTTAAAGGAGGAATTACACGATTGGTATATTGGATATAGAATATGTAGAGATGCATGTGATCATCTCCTCGAAATTTTGCTTAAAACTGGATTAGATGTACCACGATCAACAAAAACTTTGTTAGAAACTAAAACCAATCAGATCAAATTGGTTTCAATTTCTCCAGGAAGTTATTTCCATTTCGGAATAGAAAAATCGCTACAAATGTTGGGTTTGAAGCTAGAAGATTCAGTAAATTCAATATCAATCGATATTCATGTCGACGGTCTACCTCTTTTCAGGAGTTCTGCCATGGCACTGTGGCCAATACTAGGGGCTATATCGAGTAATTCAACTACTAAGCCATTCTTAATTGGTGCATACGTTGGCTGTGGAAAACCTCATAAAATAAATGAATTTCTTGATGAATTTGTGAAGGAAGTTAGGCATCTTAAAATTAAAAAGCTCACAATAAATGAGAAAACTATTTCCCTACAAATACGAAATTTCATTTGCGATTCACCAGCCAGAGCCTTTGTGACTGGAGCAGTAGGTCATGCTTCAGCTCTTGGTTGCTCAAAATGCATGCAAAAAGGAAAAAAGAAAAAGAATAAATTGGCATACAGTTCGTCAGTTGGTGAGCTGAGGACAGATGAAGATTTTAAAAACCGACGGGACAAAATGCACCATATATCTATTTTTCACGATAACGTAAATATTTTGGAAGAAATTGAAATAGGAATGGTCTCCCAATTTCCATTGGATGTTATGCATCTTATAGATTTGGGAGTTACTAAAAAAATTTTAACATCTATTTGGAAGGGAAAACACAAATGTAGCAAATTAACGTACACTGATAAAAGTACTTTGAACGACCATATGAAATTAGTTAAAACTTTCATACCCAGAGAGTTTGGTAGAAAGCCACGAACATTTGATGAAATAGCTAGATGGAAAGCAATAGAATTTCGTCAAGTAATCCTGTATACGGGCATCGTGTTGTTTAAAAATGTAATAAATGAGGATATATATGTACATTTTTTATTGCTACACGCGGCTTATAGACTAATGTCATGCCCCAAAAATTGTACAAAAAATTTAAACTGCGTTGAAGAAATGCTAAAAACATTTGTACATAACTTTCAATATCTTTATGGAGAAGAAAACATAAGTCATAATGTGCACACTTTATTGCATTTACCAGATTGCGTCAGAAACAATGGAAATGTTGATAGCTTTTCAGCATATAAATTTGAAAATCATCTACAGCTGATAAAAAAAGACTGTCGCCACGGGAATAAGATACTAGAACAAATTTATAACAGAACTGTAGAAAGAAGTAAATTGAAAGAAATTGTGAATAAAAGAGGTTTTGGAAAATTGTCTACAAAGAATTGGAATGAATTTTGTTCGGCAATATATAAAAATTACTATTTCGACTTATTTTACCTCAGTTTACTTGCACCAGATAACCATTGTTACGTAAAGCCACTAATTCCGGTGAGAGTTTTTGGATTTTATAAAAATACGGATGGTGAAGAATTTGTAATAAGATCAAGATTTTTACATGTTGAAGACTATTTTACTGAACCTGTGGAATCGACTCAAGCTTCAGGTATATCGTTTGTGAAAAATCCAGGAAATCACAAAGAAAAATTTAAGATGGAGGATATTATTTGTAAAATAGTTTGTTTGCCATTCAAGGCTGGTTTTGTAATGATTCCCATGCTCCATCACTGCGTTTCATAAAGTAAAAATACCAACGTAGTTAGTAGTATACCAATGGTACCATTACATTTTATATATTTCAGAATACGATGCATTCTATGAAAAGAAAATTCGGGGATGTGAACTTTGAGGCTACCCCAGTTTATCGTTGTAATACAACTGTAGGAACCCAAAAAGAGAATGTGTTAACAGAACTTCTAGAAGAAAACGATTATTTGCGAAATAAATGCACTAAACTTGGTAACATGACGCTTTAGATTTTCCCCATTGTACATTATGTGATTAAAAATATATTTACTTAGAAGAAGCCAATAAGTCTCTAAAAACGAAATTAAATGAACAAAATGATAACTTTACTATCATTATAAAATTACTAAAAGCACAAGAGGAGGCCATAGCAAAGCAAACAGTTATAGTAGGGAAAATAGAGAAGAAGGTATATCCAGGAATTACAAAATTAGACATCTTTCCAATAAAAAGCCTACAGGAACTCCATAATATTGATGTTATAATAAAAGATATCCCTGAAGATGAATTGGTAAAACTTATTATCAAAATTTTAGTCATTCATTTAATCTAAGCCTTCCCATAGGTTCTATACATAAAATCTATAATTGGAAAGACTTCAATTGAGAAATGCATTCACTTACTAATAGGAGATGACCTCCTTCTTAAAGTTAACTGGAACGGTTGGCAAAAAAAGGTTCCTGTGAAAAATATTAAATTATTTAACACTTTTATTTATGGTAATATATATATATATTCTTTTATTTCCTTTAAATTTTAATTATTTCGATAATTACAGGGGCTTTAAATAATGAAAACATTGGTTTTATTAACTTCGAAAAATCGATACGACTTGGATTTCGATGTGCCAAAAACCGTTTTTATAAGGAAACCATGAAATTAAAAAATTGAAATTAATAAAAAGCTTTGCCAGCTAAATTTTCCTCTATTTATTTTAATATTTCCTTCAAAGTCGCTGCTTAGAAGATATTTTTCAATAGAAAAAATAAAGAACATTCGTTATAGTGACTATCGAAATGGCTTTCTTATCATATTCATTAGAGCGCTCTTAAGAAGCTAGAAAAGAGCGCTCTTGAGTAGCTAGAAAATAGCGCTCTTGAGAAGCTAGAAAAGAGCGCTCTTGAGAAGCTACAAAAGAGCGCTCTTGAGTAGCTAGAAAATAGCGGTCTTGAGAAGCTAGAAAAGAGCGCTCTTGAGAAGCTAGAAAAGAGCGCTCTTGAGAAGCTAGAAAAGAGCGCTCTTGAGTAGCTAGAAAATAGCGGTCTTGAGAAGCTAGAAAAGAGTGCTCTTGAGAAGCTAGAAAAGAGCGCTCTTGAGAAGCTAGAAAAGAGCGTTTCCTTCCGCGGACATCAAATGTTAAAATGAAACAGAGATGGATAGGCTGAGGAAGCGCTACGTGCTTCCAAAATAGCGCTCGTACATGTCTGTTAAAGCGCTCTTTTGCCGGCTTGGTTAGGTTTCCACCCGATATGACGTTTCCTTATTAGTTATTTATTCAATGACGCAACACAATGAAGTTTTGTCCGTGCTGCCCGTATGAGCACTGTAATAAAAGCAGAAATAGATTTCTACAGCAGGAGTAGATTCCTGCTCAGGTGTAGGATGGAAATAAAGCAGAAGCAAATTTCTGCAGCTGGAGTATATTCCTGCTTAGATGGAAGAAAAAATTAGAATTTTTGCAAAGGACAGGAAACCGATTAAATTCTGGTGGAGGTGGAGTCAAGTCATGTGCTTTTGCGCTTTCAAATTTCTTCATTGTCTTCCTTCTTTCCATTTTATTAGATGATTTTTCACATCCTTCGAATTGTCTTGTTTAGGGCGTTGGGGCTTATCTTTGACCCTCAGTTCGATTCGATATCTTCTCTTTTCTTCTTTTTGATCCTTGGTTTGGTTTTTGATCCCCTCTCGTGTTGTTGTTGGTTCTTCTTCTTACAGCTGCTGCGTCACATCAGCTGTAGTTAATGAATTTCTCGCAAGAGTTTTAAATTAAATTTGGAAGGGACTGAGAGGGAGTAAGGGTTGGATATGGTTTGGAATCTTTTGGAAGTTATGGACTGGGGAGTTCCTACACCAGCAGGTTTTATCAGAGACATTCCCTGGTTCTTGATTGGGTTATTTAGGATTACCCCCTTTAGTAGTCTCCTTTAGTATCATAGAAACTTATTCTACCTTCGTGGAGGTCGATGTTTCTATCATCTGGTTGAGCCAAGAGCAATGGTGACAGGTATTTGAAGTTTGCCGGTATTAGAAAATTCGGCAAGTTGTTGTTGTTGTCTCTACTTCAGGATGGGTTGCGCTGGCAACACTCGATCTAAAAGTTGCATTCCATTGAACTCTGACTGCGGCGAGGGCGAAAACATCTGGTGTGATGTAATGACATTTAATGACATTGTAAACATAAATAATCGAACGTATGATGGATTTTTGGTGCGTTTGTTAATTTATTTTATTTTTATTTAAATTAATGATACTTTTGTATATTTTAGAGATGATGAATTTAATTGGGGATGTTCTTCGACGCCGCTGGACCGCTAGATAAGTGTTTTTTTTAAATATTTTACAGATTGAATTTTTTGTTTTTTTTTTTTTTTTATATTTTTAGGAAACATAAATTGGGGAAGGAAAAGCATCGAGGGAATATCAGGAAAACTCAGTGTGGCCTGAACACTAATTTCATTTACCTGGTAGTAAAGAAGGGGGATAGACCTCAGTTTGTTTTCTGAAACAGTCCGTATTTCAAAATAATGAACCGTTTAAAATAAACCAAGCTGGATTTAAAGATATGCCAAAAAATATAAAATTCTGTTTTGGTTTATCTTCCAGATCAATTAGAAATTACGTATTATCAAAAAGTTTTAATGCTCAAATAAGAAGTGTTATTGAGTTATTGCGTAATTTATCTTGTTTCTGTTATTTTTTACCGAATGAAGTAGGCCGTTTTGGGATTCTCCGGTACAAACGAAAAGCAAAAAAGGAGTTTGTTTATATTTATATTATCACACAATTATTTTATTTAGGGCGGCAAAATTTCAAGTTTTGGTTCTACTCATCAACAAGTACCAAGCAACAAGCAATTTAGAGACTCGAAAAAGAAAATCAAAATTGGAGAATGGAGAATGGAGAATTTTGTTTGCATTCTCCTATTTTCATTCATGTTTTTTTTTTGTTAGTCACTCAATTCTGTTGCTTGGGACCTGTTAATGGGTCGAAGCAAGACTTGAACTTTGCCGCCCTAAATCAAATAATTGTGTGACAGAATAAATAAGAAATTGCTTTTTTTCCGTTTCGTTTGTACGGAGAATACCAGAAAGGCCTCCTGGAACAAATATACACTTTAGCCGGTAAAAAATCAAGTTCTTATGCAAATTTAAAAAAAAAATGTATCGAACAATTTTTTTATCATAAAGGCCTCCACACTAACTTCATTTATCTCAAAACTACATTTTTGCATAAGAGGCAAAACAGTATTCAGACGACGATCTCTAATCATTTTAATCTCAGTTCTCCTGAGGAGTAGGGGTTCTTCTGTTTTTCCGCCAGGGGTGGGTATCGTTAAGCATTTTTGCCTGACGAAATCCAATAAAGGAATTTTTGTTTGTTCTCCCAGCTATTTAGAGTAGCTTTAAGGTAACATTTTGGAGTACCACAAAATGGCTCTGGTCCCACAAAGGGAACATCCGCTCTTATTTTGGTTAGGACGCGGCATGCCGTCAGAAAATTCATTGCCTTTATGGCCCTCATGTCCCGGTAGGAATTGCCAGTATTATTCTGTCAAAATTATATTACTGCTATTTCATTCGACCTAGTATTTCTCATTATTATCAGCCTTCAATAGTCTTGTACAGATTTTTATGATTCTCAACATACTTGTTGTTATTTTTTCTTAATCTACTTATTCCGAAATATTCCTATACATATTCCTAAACACCCTCAGTACCTACATCTTTCGCAGTGTAGGACCAGCATCATCGATGTAAATTGCTGTTCTGTATTCTTCTATTATTTCTCTTTTCTTTATATCCAAATTGTGCCAAAAACTTTACATTTACTCATTTTCTTTTAACCTGTGGTCAAAATAATGTTAGTAATTAGTCGAACTGATAAAGATTGTCAAATGCTACAAAATACTTGACAAAACTTGGAATAAGCACCCTTTTAAATTATAACGAGGATAGCGCGCCACTTTAAGTACAAAACCAATTATACGACTCTTGTTACAAATCTCCCCATGTCCACTTATCGAGTAATTCTCTTTTCCCTCCATCATCAGGAATCCAAGTACGATAAGGGAGGACCATTCACTTGAATAAGGATTACTATATGGGTCACAAACATTACAAAAACACCAAAAGCAGTAGCAAGTAATTTCCTCTTAATTAACGCCTTCAAGACTTATGTACCTATCCAATGAGATTGAGTTAGATTGGGTTATTATAAAATCATTAACCGTGTAAATGTAGACCTAATGAAAACATGTGTGTAAAGCTCCGGGAGACAGTGAAACGGAACATCAGAACCTCACTCGGTTGCGGAATGTCATAATGTAGAACTTAACACGGTAATATGTATAAGTGCCGCATTATAAACATGATATCACACTTTATATAAGGTTAGAGATATCCTTTCCCTCCTCCTATATAACGTGGAATATATTTGTGATGAGATTAAAGTTTTGCCCTTCTTTGCGAATAGAGTGCGTATCGTGTTTCGTATAATGGGCACAAGTGAACTATATATATATATTGTGCTCATCATTATCGTGGAAATTGAATGGGGTCCTTGAAAAAAAGAATATCGTTTATGACGATGCTATTACAAAGAATGGAGTACCATAACCTTATTCCTAAAAATCCTGATATTAAACAAAGACCAGGAGTACGTACGCGGATGAAGTTTATGGATACAGCGAATGTTGTTGACTTCCACGATCGCATTAAGGAAAGTCACATTTTGTTGATGTTCCTCTTTTGTTGAATATCTGTACCCCGCTTTTCATATGGACATAGTACTTAGGAGGCATGAAAACAAAAGCTTGAATGGTTTCTTGTTATCTTTGATAATCAGTTTAAAACAAAACAATAATTAAATTTAGAACAAAGAGCGATAGGGTTAAATTTAATTAGATTACAGCTAACACATTCTAGATTTTTGTCCGGAGATATTAATGTTTAGATGATTTTTAGCGGAAAGTCATATCTTTATTTAGACGTTCCAAGTAAGTAATAATATGTTCACATGATTATCTTATCCATTAATATATAATCGAAATCGCTTAACACGAAATAGTGGAGACCATCGGAAGAAGGTTACGTGGTTTCCAAATAACTTATTAACATATATCTTATATATGTAGGGGAATGTCGTCAAGGTAGGCCCAGCCACCTTTCGACTTTTGCACATAACTTCCGTTTACGGAAGAATTTGGTCAATTCAATCGTTGGACAGGTCAGAAAAAGAGGTACGCTTTTGTTAAACATTGCAAATTGATTGGGTGAAAAGTGGAAAAAAATTTAGGCATTTAAAAAAAAATAGCAAAATGCTGTCAAGGTCGGCCTGTGCTGTCTAGATTGGCCCGTCGTCGGTCGTAGAAAATCGACGAAATACTGTAGTGAAATAATTGAAAATGGCCTGAAAAAAATAGTTGAATGAAAGAATAAAAATAAAAAACCGCATTTTTTACAATTTTTTTGTTTTTTACCAGAATTCGAATTGCACATTATCGCATTTTCGGCAAATGTAATAGCTCTTTGTTATATTGGTGCACTCCAAATTCACTTCTCTCTCTTGCATTGTCCGAAGACGAATTTTTCTGCTCTTTTTTAGAAGGGCATTTCCATTAGCTGGTGTCTTATTGACGGACTTCGGTGGGATTGGCATTGGTGTTGGACGTATTTTGGGCGTCTCAAGGTGTTATGGAACTATGTAGAGTGATTGGCTTGGACGTGAAGTCCAGACTGCCAGCATGAGCTGACAGATCACTCGATGGACAGCGTTGACTGCAGGGCGGCACGCTAGCTCGCCTCGGCTCATTGGCGGAGAGTGTGGGGAGGTTCCACTAAAAACCTGCCGCTGCCGTCAGCCATAATAAAAAACAAATCGTGCCTATTTAACAACACGCCGGCACACATTCAGTCCTGAAGGGACCTTTACGTCACTTACCTACATCCAATGTTGAAGGCGCAGATGGTATGCCTTCACTGCATGCCCCAACCATCCATACGACACTGAGGGCAGATATTTTCAGAGTCCCATGTTGACCTGTAAAGAGAATAGAGTGGACCTAGGCGACCTCCACGTTAAAGTGCTCCAGGAGAGTGAAGGGAATAATGAAAAAACTTACAGCATCATAGTTACGTTATAAAAGGTAGACATATGTTCTACAATCAGAATGAGATCGTTACATTTGCTCCGGAGTGAAGCGAGAATATATAAACATATGCGAATAATGCTATAGCTATAAATGAATCTTGAAATATATAATGAAATCGAAAAATGTAAATAGTTTAATTCAGCCGTCCGAATGGAATCCTAAATCAATTCATATGTCTAGAACATCATTAATTATTGTGATTACTGGCCTGTGCCTTAAAATAGATTACGAGGTATGTACAAGAAATCGGAAAGTTTAATCACCCTAGTATAACATCTGTGACAAACCAGCTAGAGGTGTCTCTTATGCAAAAAAAAATTCTTTTACAGTTACGTTAAATTCATGGCGCATCGCACTTTAAACTAGAACAACCTACAATTAGCAAATCCAACAATCATACATCTAGGAGTGCCAGCTAGATAAACTATAAGAATGAGCCATCCAAGTGCTGATGTCGTTAAAATTAAGTCACTACAAAATTTCGTTTTATTCCTCTGGCCTTTACGTCTGTCCAGGTAGAACATATAATAAGAATCTATGGCCTCTGACCTTACTTCACTAACAGTGCTCGTATCGCTTATGAACCGAGGAGCACTCTTCCTGAACTTCAACCTTAATAATAATCGTTGTGTTGGAACACAATCATGTTTCATTTAATTTTAATTTAATTTAATTCATATCATCCGCAAAGATATGCAACCAAATACAAAAAACCGAAAATTAGCTTAAACTTACAGGTTCTTTTGCTGGGGATCCCACGCAGAGGCGCCTCTGAGATGGTCTACTGTGCTTGATAAAACAATTGAGAAAAATTCATGAATGTCACTCATTATTATGTCGGACTGCTGGCTAACTCCTTATCTATATATGTAAAAGAGCATTTACTTAACAATATAATTCTAACTTTAAATCAATTGACAAATAAAACTTCCATTTGGGTAGGTGGACTCCAAAACAAGTCAACTCTGACGCTGCAGGTGTCTCCAGGGTTTCTCTGGGTGAGAACTGACGTGCTGATTAGATTAAGCCCGGATGGACGAGCTCTTACAAGTTCGCTAAATCTAGCGTGGAGTTGGCAAATACAATATTCACGCTCATTTGGGTATTGCCCGCGCAGTGGTTTTACGTAATCCTGAGAGAACTATAACTACTACTAATATTAGGCGAGCTTCTTGGACGCGGGAGCGCTAGTGTTCACGGTCTGTGGTTCCACTCATATGGGTTCAGCTCAATTGCATGAGCTTTCTATAAAATTCCTTTTGTGTATCTGAGACGGAAGCTTGGTGAAATTTTCAGCGAGGCCACCTGGCCGAGAAGGGGAATCCACTGATGCGGCGTTTTCGTCCCGATTTGTATTCTAATTTACGTTCACGTGTTCTGGATTACTTCGCGACAGATGTCGTACTTCCGTTCTTCGGGGACTAATCCAGCGCTTGATTGTGTCAATTTTTCTCTCTTTCCTTCAAAAACTTTTCGATGATCTGGATTTCACCCGATTCTTTTCCCTTTTTATAATTAAAAAAACTCATCTACTCGGAATACAGCTGCACACACCAAAAGAAATGATTCCTTTCTTTCTTCCTTGCCGACACACTTCCCTCCAACCAAAAAGGAAAATGACAGCCCGGAGAAAGTCTTCTTCTTCCTCTCACCCAACCAGCATGCCACACCGCATTCGAGGAAACGCACTTTTCTCGGTCTGGGTGCGTTCGGCTATTTTGTTTGACAGCAGCCGGCATACACGCTGCAGTATTTCTCAGTGTAGCATATTGCTCTATGCAATACGCTACGACCATAACAAAGGCACACTATTACGCTGGGCCAACCCTGATTACACAAATGGTTCAACCTTGAAGACAAGCACAATTGCTGGATCACGTCACACTACAAACAAAAATGTTACAGGGTTGAATTATCATCTTCGTTTGTTTTCAAGCAACAAATTCACTGTTACGGAGAGAAGTTTTTCCGAGCTCGCATATTGGTGGGGCGCTCGCAGTGGGCCGACGGGCCATAAGTGGTGAACCAGAACATCTTTTACGCCACTGCAAATTACTGACAATGAAAAATTACAAAGCAGCATGAAAAAAATCATCTCTCTCGTTATCTCAGAGGTAAGAAGAGTTGTCTCTAAAATTCTTCTATTCCATCTACGACCGATTCTACAAATTGTGAATTCGAGTCCCCTATGGGATAAGATAAAAATAAAAATTAAGTATAAAAAAATAAAACGTTCATTGAAAGTTTACGAATAAAAGCAAAAAAATGTGTAAGCGCAGATTTCATGCAACGAAAAAATGTGACCAATGATAAATTCATGAAAATAGATAAGAAGGGGAATTTTTTCACGCATTTTTTGTGAAAGCACATTTTTACTGAAATACTGAGAGATGCCACCAAAGTTGGACCCAAAGTTGTGGATAATGATGAAGAACAGTTTCATATTAAAATGAAAAAGTTCCAACATTTTCGGAAAAGTCCACTTTTCCACTTTTGCACCACACTCGACATACGTGACCAATCGACCAATCCGTAGTCTTTCAAAGAACGTTTAACGAAAAAAACGAAAATTTGCACCTTAATAAGTGTATTAATTCAAAAGTAATCATGAAGCCAATTACAGTGCACATTAAGGAAAAGATCCTTGAACTTCCTGGGAAATGTAAAGTATCCCATACAACAGTTTGAGGAGAATTGGCCTAGAACCTAATGAAAAATAGAAGAGAGAGCACTCTCTGCTAAAAATATTTTAGCACGCAAGAGCACATCGTAATGGACTGTGGAGGATTGGAATCAAGTAAGTTCTAAAGGAATTGGTAATGTAATTATTTCTAATACTTCACTTTCAGGTAATTTGGTCCGACGAGTCCAAATTCTGCCGGTACGAGTCAGAAGTAAGATCGTGGTGCTGGAGCCGTCCAAGCGAAATATATATTCCGGCAAGTGTAAAGGCGACAATGAAATTTGGCGGAGGTTCACTAACAGTTTTGATTTGAATAATTTCGAATGGTGTTGGGCCTTTGGTTAGAGTCGAAGGAATCATGCGCAAGGAGCAATATTTGAAAATTTTGTAACAGTGTAGTTCGCTCCTCACAGGTAATTTTCCAAGAAGACGGAGACCCCAAATATACTGCCAAAATTGTGCAGTTTAGATAGCCAACTAAACCTTTTCCATTTTGAAGTGGCCTGCGCTAAGCGCAGACCTCAATCCCATTGAACTCGTCTGGGCTTACATGAAAAGGAAACTTGCCGAGTACAGTGCACCACCGGTAGGAACAAATGAGCTACCGGACGTCTGAATATCTATTCCATTGTTATACATATCTTAACTCTACGAAGCCATGCTTCCCTAGTACAGGTAGTTGAAAAATAAAAAGGATATTGGACCAAATATTGAGGGTGCAAAAGTAGACTTTTTCGAGATAACTTTAATTTTTTGTTAGTATTTAGATGAAGTAAAAATTAAAAGCATCGTGTTCTGAATTTACAGCCTTAAATGTAAGTAACAACATTCAATTCAATTCCTTCAGCCATTCCTTCAGCCTTTCAGTTATATTTAAAAATCAAAAGTGTGGATCATCTTTCGACTTTTACTCTTCATTGTATATGTGAAGTTTTCTATAGGAATTTTTCATTTGTACAATTCACAATAACTTTTTGAATCGATATTATAAGTAAGGCAATATAGATTCACTGGGCACCTTGAACCACCTACCCGAATTTCCAGTCTACAGTTAAAGAAAGTTGAACTGGTTTGTCTGGGGAGATCTAGAAGATCCACCTCCGCCTCCAAACCCTGCTTGCAAGCCTGTATGTGACCAACAGAAGACTATTGGTTGTACATTTTTCGTACGGAAGCCTTTAGTACAACGGAATAGCTATCCTGTCACCAGTACGTGAACAACGGAGGACTAGGGGTAGTATGTGAACAACGGAAACAACTAGTTAGTACGCGTTCAATGGAAGCCCTCCCGTCACATCGGTCATCTAGATTTAGGCAATATAGTCAAGAATACACTAACATATACTCATTTTACATTTATAATGGAGACGCAAGAAATAAAGGCATAAATTGAACTCAAGACAGCTGTTGTCATTTGGACCCCTTACTCCAATGAAGCTACTCAGAGCCAAATTCCGACGTTTGTTAATGACCGAACTATTGGCGCCCGAGCAAAAGACGTCACAATACAATCAATTTTTATTTATTTATTTATTTTCAGTAATTGTTAATAACCACTCTTGGTTTTGATTGACTTGGAAAGGGCAGCAAATTGGGGACCCGCCGAAGGTGGTAAAAGCTCTGGGTATGCCACTGATGTTAACCCAATCGCCATTACGCCAAACACAACTCTGAATTTTGTAAAAAGATTTTCCGAATAATTTTATAATCCGTGCAAAAAAAAAAGCTTTCTTATACCGGACACAGACTTGGAATTTCAATATTGCTATATTGATATTGCAATTATGTCAATTACAATATAAAATTTCAGATACATACTTGCGGTCTACGATGCTGAGATTTAATTAGAAACGGTACATTTGATTTATCATTTGATTTTTCATTTAATTTGTCGTTTGACTTAAGAAAGTTATGTTAAGAAATACGAGTAAATGTTGCGAAATTCCTTGCCTATATGGAAAATTAAAAATGAAATGTACACTTATTAAGTGTCAAATATTAAATGTCATAAAAAGTTGCAGACAACATTGCAGTATAAAATTCGTTTGTAAAAGGTTCGTGTATTAAATGATTATGGTTTATAACTTCGGGTTATTTTCCAATAAACTCGTATATCACGTACATTTTTCGCAATTTAAATATTGATTTCCAATGTACTTCATACTGAGTGTGCACCAAGTGTATACAGAGTTGTGAGAAATTGGAAAAACTTTTCTCCGGTATTACTTCGCATTCGTCAAAACAATCCTGGATTTTGCTAGTCCG
The DNA here is from genome assembly GCA_963930735.1 of Dioctria linearis. Classification (NCBI taxonomy): domain Eukaryota; kingdom Metazoa; phylum Arthropoda; class Insecta; order Diptera; family Asilidae; genus Dioctria; species Dioctria linearis. The sequence goes on from OZ005743.1 coordinate 183,261,493, forward strand.
GTTTGATCTTTTTCTACTGCGTTATACATAAATCGCATCAAGGGGTGCTCAAGCCTCTGTATACGTACAAACATAATATGGAGATATTATCGAATTGAAAAAATAGGCTAAAAATATTTAATTTGAATCTAAGATCATCATAGCGGATAAAATTTCGTTGGTAACAAAAACAGCTCTTACCTCATTCACATTTTTTTCGCGTGCATACATTAAATGTTCCCACAGGATTCTACCAAAACGAAACTCATATATGTATGTACGTAGGAATAGGACTTTCATTAAATGTGGACAACGTATTATGTAACTAGAATAATTATGCAACAATTGATCCGCCATTCAGATGCGAAATTCTGGAATAGCCAAAGGTGAGTACCCTCTGTGATATATCTGCCAATCCATAGCTAACCCGATGAAAGGCCGCCTGTTGATTAATTAATCACCACGTGAAAATCCCATCACCGCCGGGTATATACAGTACAATACCAAGCATTTGCCAATTGTTAAGATGAATGGTTTTTATAAATAAATGAACCTGAACATAGATTGAATAATGGCGGCTGAATACATCAATACATTTCAGGATTTATTGCTATTCTCTGGCTGTTCTGGTGGTTTTGTGGTTGGTAGAGAGGGGGCAATGAAATTAGTTCATGACGAAAGGTTCAAGTTTTGGAATTTTAATGGCAGGGCAGATGCCCCTATTTTGCAGGGAGCCTAATAAAGAACGATCGATTAGGTAACAATAGAATTCGATGCAAAGGCAGACGTGTAACAAATCATGAATAATTTGAAATAAAAAAAATATATAGGCAAGTGCTTTTAAGTTAATTAAAATGTAATTTATGCGTGATTTGAAGTTGCAGAGAGAAAAGATAAATTCAATGAATGCTGCTAAATAGACATGAGACATGATGTTTTGTTCTGACAGCACTTTGAATGTTCAGATTCAAAGAGGTTTGTATACGTAAAACTAGCAACACTTTAATTAATAATGTCCATAATTATGAGAAATTATTTATCACAATTTATTCAGATGGTGTACAGACATATGTTTGTAAAAAACATATAAAACTTAACGCAGAACATTTAACCTGGGCCTAGATTTTCATAAAATTTAAATGACAGGGACAAAAAAACCTGTGTACTTCGAATGTTTTGACTTTAAATTATGTAAAAATAATTGTTTCGAACATCTTAGTACTTTAAATGATTGGTTTTCATTTTGAAGTTAAGATAATTTTAATATTATTAATTATTTAGAGAAAGAAATAAAACTTGTTTTGGTTATTGAAACAAAATGTTCCTCGAAAATAGACTATTTCTACAGATCAAAGAATGGTGTCCTAATGATGATCAATTGCCTTTTATGCATGACTTAGCACCGTGTCACACAAGCAAAAGGCTTATCAGATTTTCTACCTGCTGAAAAAAAAAAATCGATGTTTTGTCAGGCTTCGGTAGCTCCAAAAATCTCAACCTAATCTTTGCGAAATTTTAAGGCAGGAACAAACACCGACAAACTAATTAAAAAATTAATTAATATTTGGCATTAATATAAAGCAGCCAAAAATATCGCTCTGGCATTTTAATTTATATATAATTTTGCGCATGCGTACCTGATTTTTTTTTCCTTTAATATTATTAACCCAAGTTTAGAGGATACCCTATGATGCAAGGCCTGCAGCATGGCAGGAAGGAGATACGGAAAGGAATTAGGGGACATGAGAAGAGTGGCGGAGGTGCTATGTTGACGTATGTCACTCTTAAGTTTTCGAAGATTATATACTGGAGAAAAGACTTAAGATGGCAGACTGTCCCATATTCGCATATTTCGGGGATAAAAAAGCATCATTTTATGAACGGCTGAAAGTAATTTGAATGGTAAAAGGATGTGCGTGGTTTGCAGCGCGAGTATTGCGTACAGAAATCATTCCACAAGGGATCAGACTAGAAATTTCATCAGAATATTGACCATGCGCGTAGCAAGGAAAAAGCATTGTGACGGTGCTCGAATGGTTCGATATGACAAATTAGTGCCAAGTCGCCAATGAGTTTGAAGGCTCTGTTTGAACCCGCCCCGAAGTAAATATGGAGAATTGCATTTCATTCTTAGGTCTAATGTAGAGCTTGTAGCGGAGCGCTGGATTCGATGGGCTGAAATATTTCCTACATGTCTTCAGAAATCCAAGACCTTTCGATGCTTCTTTGGCAACAGAGAAGATGTGATCTGTCCACCTTAACTTACTGGAAATATGAATGCCAGGAATGTATAATAACGGTGTATCGTAAATCAGTGTTCCATCAAATGGGTGTGGAGAAATTATGATCTTGTTTCAAGGGGATGAGACAGTTTTGGGTCTCAGATGCATATAATTCAACGCGATTAACTTTGTCCAAAGCGAGGATAATATCAATGTCGTTATTCAATAATCTAATCATAAAATTTCATTTGACAGACGTGTCATTCCCTCTGGAGTTCATAAGTATCAAAGGATTAAGCAAAATTATTGTAATTGTCATCGGCGAAATTATGGATAGGACTGAAAGTAAAGGAAAGTAAATCATTAGTGAAAATAAAAAATGAGGTGGAGGGATAATACACTGCAGGGTCACACCGGCATTTATAGGTTGAAATTTTCATGAAAACCCATTTAGTACAACCCGTATTTAGCGACCGGACAAAAGCTTTCAATCCATAATAAAAAGAGAAGGGAAGATACCAAGCTCTTTAAATTTGGTTAAAGGGCTGAATACCATGACTCTTTCAAGTGCCTCTAAAATATCTAGAGCAACAATAAACGTTTCAAGAAAACCGAATAAGTCTCTAGATAAGCGTCCCGTCCGGAAGCAATATTGTCGATTTGATGAGTTGATTGGTTTCTAGATAGATTTGAAAACCTTTGAAAGAATCGAAGTAATTGCGATTGGTCGATATTTTGAGGGATCGCTACCCTCTCCTTTCTTGGGAATAGCATGGAGGTCAGCAGTTGGAAATTTTTCTGTCTAGTAAGACAAGTAGCATAGTTTTGCACAGAGACTTACCTAAGGATGAGGCGCAGCTTTTAATTAACAGTCGCGAAAACTCATCAGGTCCTGCGTCTTTGGAGACGTTGATCCCCTTAAGGACCTTGAACTCATCTCTCGTACGGATGTGTATTGGCTCCTTTACACATCCACACGGAAGATGCAAAACAGGTGCCTGTGAAGTAGGTAAATTTAAAACGAATCTAGCAGCCAAAATATAAGGAAACTAACTAAATTAAAATCAAACTAAATGCCAAAAATATCAAAAACTTTTGTTCAGTTTACCGACGTTTCTTGATTCCCTCGATGAAATAATAATTCCTAAAAATGAAACAAAGATACCCACAAAGTCTTTAAACTTTTAAAATATAAATAAAAAGAAAAATACTTATCTAAACTTGCATCTAATGACATTTCCAAAAGAAACTCCCATACTCCAGCGCTGAGGTATTTTGCTAGAAATACTTCAATAAGTCCTCCTGAACACGCTTGTAACTACAATCTACAAGCTGCCATCTGATTTTCACGGCACAATTTATCTAAAACTATCAAAAAAATCATTAATAAACAAGGAAAAATCAAATAAATAATATTAAATACACCAAAGCATACTTAGCTC
>OZ005743.1:183265335-183318963 GCA_963930735.1 Dioctria linearis
GATAACTCGTTAAATCATATTTTAACCCGGATTTAAAAATACATGTAATAAAAAAAAATTTCCAATCATTAGAAAAAAACTCCAAACCGAAGATATAGATCAAAAATTTCAGTTAAAGGAAATGATAGCGCAGTGTTTTAAAAACGAGCGACATGGGTATCATGTTAGTTACTTAAATTAAGATTACATAATGCGTTATAGACATAATGATGTTCAACCGATAAGAAGCCGATGTCCACCGGAGAGTTATTTGGCATTTGACAACAAGTACATAGTGTTGCAGTTATCAGCATGGGTACCATAGACGGTTTGAAAATACGTTGCAAAGAGAGATTTATTGTTAAGAGGGAGGATGTATGGCAGACCCTTGCCCGTAAACCAAGATCGGTATAACTCTAGGTCATAATCTCTTACATAAGCCATAAAGCAAGTAACAATTACCACAGTGGATCTCTTCAAATAGTTGGCTAAACATTCGAATGTACGCAATTCACAATTCCCTCCTTAATGGATTTTTGCACATCAACATTTCTTTACTGTTTTTCTAAAAGTCTGCACCATCACACATAGCATCTCAGACCAACAAGTTCCTGACAGCTTCAAAAATGAAATTGATTACACATCCGCTCCATTCCACACTTAACATCTTTTGACTTTTGTTTTTCACTCTTTTTCATTTAGGATAAAAAACGCGGATTGACATTTAAAAGCTTTTAGACAGCGGTGAAAGACTACAAAAAACATTTCTCTGCACAGACCTATAATAAAGGACCTAAGTACAAGTGCCAGTACCAGGAACTGGACTTAAGAAATTTTTTAAGTACAAGTACAAATCCCGGTACTAGTACTTAAAAAAATTTTTAAGTACAAGTCCCGATACTGGTACTTAAAAATATTTCAAGTGTAATTCTAGGTACTGGTACTGGCACGTATAAGTCGCATATAATGGGTGCCGCAAAAATAATGACCCCAGTTGGTTCAGCTACAACTCTTTTCTAAATTAGATAACTAGAATTAGTTTTTTATATATGTATATTTGTGCCATGAAATTTCATCGCATTAGGATTTGAAGAGTATGTCTCTTAAATGGTGACCTCCAGAGTTGATGCACATTTCAGCCCTATTTAGGACATTTTCCATAACTTGCCGTAACCCTTCTTGCGATATGTTCCTTATTTCTTGATGAGTGTTTTCTTTTAGGGCTACGAGAGTCTGAGGCTTGTTCACATACTCCAGTGATTTTAAATAACTCCAAAGAAAGAAGTCTGGACAGGTCAGATCGGGTGATCTTACAGGCCAAGGCAAATTGCCAAAACGAGAGATAACACGGCCTGGAAAAGCGTCCCTCACTAAGTTCATAGTGTCGCACGCTGTGTGTGCCGTAGCGCCATCTTGTTAGAGCTAGAAGTGCTCCAGCCCCAAATTCATCCATACTGTCACGTAACATGGCTCTGTAGCGCTCGCCAGTGACAATTATCGGATTGCCTGCGGCGTATTCGAAAAAATAGGGTCCGATCACTCTTTCAGCACATACGGCACACCATAAAGAATCTTTTACTGGGTGTAAAGGTGTTTTTTTAATAATGCGCTGATTTTCAGTACTCCAGAAGCGACTATTCTGCTTATTGACATGCCCCGAAAGATGGAAATGCGCTTCTTCACTCATAACCAATTGTGAAAAAAAATCATCCTCTTCAAGGTTGAGGTTTATGACGCGCTGGCTGTACTCTAGACGAGCTCGGTGGTCAGTAGGTAGGAGCTGATGAGTCATCTGAGTTTTATGCAGAAACATCTTCAAGTCTTTGACCAAAATACGCTGCAGAGTCCGCCCGAAAATGCCCAATTGCGTGCCTCGTTGATGTTTCTGGACACACTTCCACATCTTCGCGCACAGCATGGATATTTTCGGCTGAACGGCCTGTTCTTGGCTGTTTCGAAGCGGTTCATATGACCGACCGTATGACAAAAATTGACATGATGAATTTATATCCTTTGTTGAGAAGGCTGGCAATGAAGTGCAACACCGTGTTACTCTCTTCCCCCGCACCTACGCAGCATTCATTTTCATTTGCAGGCCTTGTAAATGCTCCACGAAGGTAATCATTATCTGATGCGACATTTGAAAAGCTTATTTTGCTAAAGAAAAACTCAAATACTGTATAAACAATTTCCAAAATTTTATATTAAACAGCAAAAGCTTATACGATTCTGTGTCATTTCCTATCTTTTTACAACATATTTTATGACATTTCGTAAATGAAAATCTCATTCAGTCATTTCTCGTGGCTACAGATTTTTCCAGATTGTTGATTAGAATTTTTCAAAGCTCTTGCACCTCTATTATTAGAAGGCGTACTTCAGTAATTAACAAGAACTTAAATACGTACTTAGGAGACCGTGGTATGGCGATATTACATATGTAATTAGGTACTTATAAGGTACTTAATATCTGATATTTGGGACTTGAAAATACCAATCCAAGTACCTGGATATATTCTTGTAAAATTTTATAAACCAGTATCAAGACTTGCTCTTGAAAATAAATTTTTTTAATTACTAGTATCTACTTGTACTTAAAAGATTGTTAATGCAAGTCCTGGTACTGGCACAGGTACTTTGAATTTTACAGGTCACCTCTGCAATAACTACAGATTATTGTTAATTGCTTTCAATCGTATGCAAAAGTGTCACAAAATAAAGAGAATTTTTCATTAAACAATAAAAATAAATAAAAATAATACAAATAAAAAAAAATGATATCAAAAAACTAAATTCCATAAAAGAAAACCTATTCAGTTTTAGACATACATGAGCTTTTCACTGTTATCAAAATTCGTTGCTTCAGAACTAAAAAAAAAAACAATACAAAAGCTCAATATTATAACAAAAAAGCTTACAGAAAGCTTTCGCATGCGCTTAATTCAAAATCGCAAAGCTTTTACGATACCGAAAAGCTTAAACTCGTGTCAAAAACGAGGGGATACGAGATGTATCTCTAAACTCTTCAATCGACTAAGAACCGCTAGAGCACCTTGAACAAGGCGCGATTCAATTCCTCCTTTCCGGATCTATTCGATTTCGCCAGTCAGGAGAACGCTGCGGTTCTTTTAAAGCGGAACTTTCCTTGTTAGTACGAGTTAAATAAACAAATATATAAAATAAAATTAAAAAAAAAATATAAAATTCTTAAAAATATGTGGCTATGTGTGTGCGTGTTATAAATATATAATAACAAAAAAATAAATAAATAAAATGTGTTTTTTTGCAAGAGTGTTGAGCTTAAAAAAATAATATATATAAAACAAAATTGAATCTCAGCACGGTATACGCTCTCAAAAACCATACCAGAGCAGCCGATAAGAATGTTGCAGCACCAGCAGCAGCAGTAAAATTGCATAACTTGTAGTATACGCGCGGTGTGTGATTACTGCTGCAAATGTGTTTACGACACCTGCACCAGCAGCAGTAGCAAAGTGCAACTCGAGAATTGTTGTTTCGCACGTCCACTAAATACCGTGTGTCTGTGAAGAGTGTCATTGTGTTTAAGTTCATTGGGTTAAGTTGGTGCCATAGTTCTCTGGGATCCGGAGAGATACTCCTTTTCAGGACGACACTATAATATAAGTATATTGTAGAGGTGCCTCCTACTGTGTAATGAAAGAGGTGTTGTTCGCCAGCCTAATACTTCTGCCAGCCTTCTATCCACGTTAATCGAGATGATGAAAGCTCTTGTGATTTCAACGTAAGGACTCATTTTGCAAGTACTTTCTTAAAACTCATTTATGTTGTTCTACATATCCACACATATATATACATACATATATATATACTGTTACTGTTCCGCTTCATACTAGGTACATACTTAGATACTTTGTTGATGGGAATTCAAGATTTCTAGGGCATGACCGAAACTGGTGTATTATATGGGGGCTGCAGAGTTTCGTAATCATAACTATCGCACATCATACTACAACTGTTCTGAACATGTACACAATTCTACGTAATAGACATAAATCTTTAAAGATATCCTCTTTAGTATAACAAAGACTTGAAAGTTTTGGCCTGTCATATACTCACCACGAGTTACGCGCTATATACAGTGAAACTCCCCAGCTCCCTTTAGTAGGCCTTTTTTATCCTTATTTTATTGTCCCTATAGTACCGTTTAATAAATCATCGCATTAAAGTAAAATGAACGGCAGAGATTTTTTTTGAAGGTTCCTTGTGTGTGACTTTAGTTTTCGTAAATACAGCAATGGGAGTAACTCTGTAATCTGTGTGTTCATTTTTAACCTCTCACACTTTTGTATGTCATGTTTTCAAAATTTTTATTATTATTATATTTTTTTATACTATACCTTATACTAATTCATACTCCTACACACCGGACTTAAATTTTAGATATTAAGCAGGAACAAACATGAAAACAGCAAAACAACAACAAAAAATACCAATTAAAGCAATTAAAAGTTGCTTTTAGCCGAAACTCATTATCCTAGATCAAAACTCCAAAACTCCCCATCTTATCTGAAATTTTTGCTTCGTCACCTTAGTTAATTTTTTTTTTTTTACTTTTTGATTTGGACGTCCAGAACAGAAATGAAGGACACCTAATTACTGACTTGTCTCACACCGAAAAAGGCATTGAGAATTCTTTGAATTTAATGCCAAGAATTAGAAGAAGTCATGTAGCTATGCTGGGAAATACAGATTCGTTCGTTATAAATATGCAGACAGAAGGGTAGGTAGGGCAGGCATGTGTCTACCAAATATATCTTTTTGTCTGAAACATTAATTTGAGCATAAAAGTATTTTCTTGACAAGAAAAGTACAAAAAAAAACAAGACGAAAAAAGTCGACAGATAAAAGAAAAATATAATTTTCCATGAGAAATATTGTTCAAATGAAAAGCTTTAGTGTGGGCTAAGAGCGCACAGTGATTGCAAGTTGGGAAGATTTCTTTTAAGAGCACTTTGATGAGAAGAATTCTCCCCTGGCATTCCATTAAATTGAACAATTTTGTTTTTTGTTCTTTTTTTTTCTTTTTTAAGGCTCAAATGACGCGTAATTCAAGGTTTTATTAATTAATTTTGTTTTAACATGTGCTTTTTTTTTTGGGGATGAACACAACACACTTATTTTCTTTCATACTTTTGTTATACATACAGGGTGGTTCGGTAAATAATAAGGATGAAGTATTCCAATAATATTCTTTGAATGACCAGATCACACGAACAATATTTATGGTCAAATTTTAGCAATTTTTCAGTTATTAAGAGACTGAAAGCCGAATTTTTGAAAACAAAATTTGAGCGGGTTAGAGTTAATTGGGGGGGGGGGGGGGGGGGGGGGTAAAGCAAAAGTGTGATCAGGGCATGGGCACTCAAACGAAACTATTGGCATACTCCATCCCATTAATTAGCCGAACACAATTTTTTCACAGTTTTGTAATATTATTGGTGAACATTAGCTGAAATTGCAGTAAATAAGGCGTTTCGTATCAGCAGGGGAACCAGTACTCTTCAGTACGGCTAGTTCATGCCAGCCGTAGCAGCCAGAAGAAAAAATTTAAGCCTGCATTTAGCATTTTTCTTCTGTCGTCTATGGCAGGCAAGAAAAATCCATACTGAAGAGTATTGGTTATTGCTGGTGATACGAAATGTCTTATTCATTTCTATCTGTGCCAGCTGCAGGCTTTGCAGCGTCTTAGTTATCAATTTTTTTTTTTAATTTTTAGCATTTTTGTAACAGTTTTTATGATTTTTCTTTTGTTATAGCTAAAATTTACCTTTTTAAGAATGGAATTCTCTCTTAAATTTAGAAATTATTTTTAATTTCCTTTATTTCTTATTTTAGTTTTTTTTATTCTTTCTATTTGTTTTTCTTTCTTTTTTAAGAATGCTAGGATTCGAACACGTTACAGACATAGGCAGGGCCTTTCTCAAGTTTTTCAATTTTGTTTACTGTTTTTTTTTTTTTATTATTTAAGGCAAACAAAGCATGCCAGGTTCGACACAGTCTGGACTTTTGTTATGTTTTTTTTTTTTAAATTTTCTAAAATTTGTAATCACAACTGAAATCTCACAAAGACTTAAATTCGGATCAATTTTCTTCTCCTTAGCATGCCCTGCGACAATATGTTCACCTTCCGTCCTCATTTAGTTGAGTTCATCCTCGTACCGCTTTTTCTTTACTTTCTCTCACTTACTCGGACACGATCACTTTTTCTCAATAATTCAGTAGCAGCGATATCATCCATGCTAAGGAAAAGATCCTTGTCAGATCTAAATTACTTATTATGAGTCAAGAAATTTCAACTCATTTGTAACAAATTCATATTATTTTTTTTATATATATATTCAAATTTTAAAAATTTATACTCCGCGAGATCGGTTATTAACATCTTTCTTTTTTGCATTACTCTCTTTTTACTGCTTCGCTTTACTAATTTCCTAACTCCTTAGCATTTGTTGGCTTCCGCTTTCCAACTGTATTTTAGTCTTACTTTTTCTTATCTTCTAGTTTTTTCATTCAGGCTCTTTAGATTTTAGATTTAGCTTAATTATTTTTTGTATTTTTTTATCCTCTCTCTTTTTTCACATTATGTTTTTAGTTTTTTTTTCTTTACTTATAAGTTCTTTTTTTATTTACTTCTTAACATTATTATTACTTTATCTTCTTCTTTTTTAAATTTATTAATATTTGTTACCCCTCTAATTGTAAGGTAGTATGTGATTGGTAATTTCAGTTTACTATCTTTTTAACTTACAAAATAAATAAAAAAATAAATAATAAATAAGTGCTTTGAAATAAGCAAACATACAGTGGCGACCAACTAATAAGACACTAATAACAAACAACATAGAGTTCCGTTATAGTTCTGAATTAACATTTTGCAATATTATTATATTTTGCGTAATCCACTAAAAACTGAATTTAGATATGTGATGTTAGATAATAAAAACAACTAGTTTTAGTCAGTTTATGTGGAATATTTTCGTATTAAAAAAAATGTTTGAATAATTAAATCTTTTCTAATGGGTGTTTTTTAAATCGCGTTCGAATTTTAAATTTTAAAAAAATTCAAACAAATTGAGGAAGGTGATAAGGAAAGAAATTAGGGAACGTGAGGAGAGTGCCGGAGGTGCTGATGCATGTCACTCTTAAGCCTTCGCAGATTGTATGCTGTACGAAAGATAGAAGATGGTAGACTGTTCTACAATTGCATAGTTCAGAAAAAAACAGCATCACGGAATTTTACTGTACCGCCGAAAGTAACCATAAATTTGTTTTAATACATAGCGAATCCTATCAATTCAATTTTTTACCACCTTTTTCGAGCATTTGAGGCTGTATATCCCCACAATGACAAGTTTTATGTTGACTTCCAATTCTTCAATAAAGGGTGCTTGATCAGCATCTAACCGGACACTTCATAAATCCGCACAAAAATTTGTCTAGCGGTATCAAATCAAATGATCTTGGCGTTCAATTTATAGGTCCATTTATTGAAATAAGATTTTGATCAAATTTTCTTTTCAATATTATTTCAGTCGTTATATGGCACATAGCGCCATCATCCTGTTAAAATCACAAACTATCAAAATCAATACCACCGAAACTCTGGAAACAAAAAGTCGCGGATCATTTTTCTGTACTGCTTATCATTGTCGGTTACACGTTGTTTCATCGCATTTTTTAAGAAATATTGACTGAATTTCTCTGGATGCATAGGCAGTTCTTACATTACTTGATGATTCTGATCACTACAAATATGACAGTTCTCCTTATTTACGTACTCATTAAACCAGAAATGAGCTTCATGGCTGAACAATTAAATAAATTAAAAGGTTCAACTTGCAACTTATTTTGTGTGTTTGCGGTTTCAATTCTGGCACCAATTGGATCTTGTAAACCTTAGGTCTTAGATTCTTATCCAAAAATTTTCCAAATTGTGGACGGACAATATAGGATATGCCCTGATCTTGATTTGATAATATTGGAAAGGAAATTTTTATTAGTAAAACGATAGAGAAAGGACCTGAATGCAGTTCTGAAGAAATAATTGGATACAGAGGCTGAACAATCAGAAAAAAACGATCTCTAAAATGATGCTAAATTGTTAAAATTTGTTCATTGATCTTTTTTGATCACGAAATAAAATGCCTAATTTTCTAAAAGAAGCATGCGTTTGTTTGTCTTCAACATATGCAGTTGTCTTGTCGGAAATGTTCTACTGTTTTCCAATAAGAACCTGCATTTAAAATACTCAAATTAGCAAAAAAAACATGCCTGAAGGAGCATTTTATATTTTGAAGAAATATTTTTTAGACCGTTAAGGCTAAAATAATTGAAAAATTTATGAGAGAAGTCTTCAGAATTGCTGAATTTGATCAAAATACACCAGGAAAATTTTCAAGCAGGATGGTGCCAGCATTATTATATTTGGGTGCTATGTCTGGCAGCGGTGTGAATCCTATTGTGAAAATTAACGACATAATTGACCAGCAGCTTTAGAATATAAAAAAAAATAGGACAAATAGTTAAATTAAGTGAAACCGGACCAAAATTTGTGTCGATCCCAAGTTGTCTAGTATGGAAGCGCATTGGAGGTGTTAACAGCTAGCCGAATTCATCAAGGAGCAGTCAGAATAATTTTCTCTAAATTTTTTTACACCTCTACACGCTGTCATTAATTTATCACTCAAGCTTTCAGTTGTTACGTGTTTTTTTTTTGTTGCTTGTATCCCATTTGCTCTACATTTTCTGTCCTTAGTTATCACTTACCCCTGCCAGATATTATCAGAACATAAACAAGAGATACCTCGATATCCATGGCTTTACTAGCAAAGTGATATACGAGAAGGGCTCGTGGCAAACCTCAATAACTCTCACTGATCTAACTATATCATGGGCACGAACCAAAATGTCTCTTATCGGTATTTGATATTATAGGGCTTTGCTTGGGCCTCATTTCATATCCTATCGGAAAGTACACTTTCTTTGCCTTCTGTGAAGTGGAAGTTGGATTTATTTGGTTGCCTGGGCCTGGCAGCCAAAAATTTTTACGAACATTTATAATTTTTCTCAGGAGTTTCCAACACAATTTTTGATCAGAATTATCATGTTCTATTGATTTTGGTCAAAGCAATCAAACAGTTTTTTATTGATTCGAGTGCTCATACCGGTAAAATTGTTTTTCAATGTTTTGGGCAAGAATTCATTTTTTTTCTCTTAGAATTTTAATCTACCATATAACATAATTTGTGTGCATTATTGGTGATGAATACGGTATATATATATATATATTGTCCAATTTTATCTCAACTGGAGGTTGAGGTGATAAATTGATATGTGTCTGGGTGTATTGAACCCTTAATCTCCGGTTGAGAGTGAAATTCAGTTTTTGTTGGGTGTCGGAGATCAACTTTTGTCAATCTGCCAATTTCACGTTGACCAACAGATTGATAAGTGTGTATGCTACTTCAGGCTTTGATCAAGTAATAGTTCTAGAAAAAGAAACACTTTTTGGACTTGGATTATAGTCGTATGAAAAGCATGTCTTAATTAGTTGGCCGTCATTGTACAATTTCTCTGAAATAGTCCTTGAATATACACTCTCCGACAACTGTTTGACCTAACCATAGACTTTTTTTTTAATTTCTTTTGAATGGTAAATTTACAATTACTAGCTGGAGGAATTTCTCAGGATTTACCAATTTAGTTCTGTTCGAACACATTGTACTTCTACTTCTCTTTTAGATTTATTTATTATTGATAAATCCAATTTAATACTCTCATTTTCTACCAAATATCTCTTTGCACACAAATTACGAACAACTATTCTTCTATCGTGATTTCAACTCCCTAAATCATGAAAGCCCTATTCAATGGTGGCACTGCAATTGAAATTGGTGGAGTTATATTTATTCAAAAACATCTGTAGATGAATGTTGTAATCAACAAATTGGGAGATTAATAGCTTCATGAAATTCTGCATAGATGGAAGCGGTTTCGTATAGCAGACAGGCATATCTTGCACAGTAAATAGTTTGCATCCTCTAGAATCAACTTCTACAGATCTAAGTTTGATGTGCAAATCGGATCCAAATTAAATTGGCTTTTTGCGTCTACCACAGCTACCGATACCATTATAATTTTGGTGATGTAAATTCTGAACTTTATAAGTCACGAAATCCTGACGAAAGGTTTTGTTTTGGGAGTGTACTTAAGTGAAAACGAGATATTTCTGTTTAAGGGGATATTAAATGTAATTCGGTTGCGCTTGATGAAATATTACACTCAAAATTCATCCTCCCGTTTTGCCTCCTTTCCTCACGTACTTCTTTAATACTATCATTCTCACCACTTCCTTTACGATTACTTGAAAGCTTTTCAAAATTATTTCAATTCCCAAAATATACTCCAGTTCCGTCGAATATCGTCATAAGATAATTCGGCACTTGTTACCCAAACTCTGCGAAAATTTCTAAATCGTCAAATATTTTGTTATTTCTTTATAGAAGCAAATAATTAAGCTTGAGTTCCTGCTTAAGCATAGTTGTGCTCCATAAAAATTTCTGATGTCATTAATAAGTGACAAATTAACGACTCTTGTCCTTTAGTATTTTTGTACAACTTTTGATAAGCTTTTATAATTTTTAACTTAATAATAGAGAACTTTAATCTTCGACCCCTGCATCTAATTAATATGGTCCTATCTTACGGATCGCCAACAGAAAGTGTTTTATAGTGATGTATCCTTTGACTTGCGAGTCTGTAATGGGGTACCTCAAAGATAAATTCTTGGACCACTACTTTTTTTCTATTTTAATCAATGATCTTTTGATAGTCTAACAAGATTATAGCTCTATTTATACACTAACGATATACAACTGTATATATCCATAATAAGATAGCCTCCGAAAACTGTCGATCTCTGTCTTTTTCACGTCATCTAACACTTACTGTTATGAGGTATACTACAAAGTACATCGTTATTTATTTAGCATGTAGCATGTAATGTAGTATTTAGTTCTGCAATATGATATGTATACTAAATCAGACCATACATCTTCTTCTCGAACATCAACTCTACCAATGCCCATTTCCGCTCTGGAGTAACTGAACTGAATTTTTATTTTTTCAATCCATCGAAATGTGAAATGCTCCTCTACTCCAAATCAAAAGAAACTTACTCCATTTTAAGCCTAATAATTTTAAGCTGCGCCAACGATTCCCATGTCAATAAATGGGGAAATATTAGTAATTGAAAATGTCTTTATAAAGCATAAGTTATTAAACTATATCACTTAAAAACTATTAGTATAGCACTGATAAACATTTCCACATATTGAAATAATCCTCTGTAAACCTAAGGAAAGACCTCGAAAAGTATACAAAACATTTATAAGGCTCTTAAAAACCAAAATCTTAATATCCATCTAATAGTAAAACTGTAATTTCCGGCAGTGAAAAAAAAGTAAATCAATAAACACCTGATTTACGAGTCACTGCCCCAACCTTTGAAGGACTATTTCCCCACAAAAGAATAAAGTTTACTATAAATCAAATGTTAAAGCATGTAATTAAAGAAGTTTAGTATAAGTCGTCACGCACACATTATTTCTTCAAAAGAAAAATATATATACCTACGTATAATTGTGGTGAGCGCTTTAGTAGATGCTTGTGGCACTAAGGCTGGGCTTTATGTCTCATTTTTATAATAGATGCGACAATTTGAAAAATTATTAAAAACGGGTGTTAGTGAACGAACTCTAAACACGAATATTTTCATATGAAATATGAGAGCGCTTTATTAATTAATAATTGCGAGCCCCTTGAAAAGACTGTTTTGTTTTACATTCATGTCGTTATAGATCCATATCTCAGAACTTCATAATGTAAGGTGCAACAACTTCAAGAATATTTGTAGTTTTGCTTGTCTACTTGTGAGGGGTAATGAATTCCCTACTCCTCTTGTCCGCATTTAATAACGCAGCATCTTACGTACATGTCACTAGACGATGCTTTGGAGTAATGCCAAGCCTTGTTGAGGAGAAGTATCTGCAATTTCTGTATCGTCAATAAAATAAAGGTACCCTGAGTCGCCGCTAACAGGTCTGCTAGAGCTAGAGCTATTACTGCTGTGATGCCTGCTTGACGCAGGAAAAAGATGGCTGGAATACTGATTGACGCAGAAAACTGATGGTTTGAGCGCTTGACGCAGAAAACTGATGGTTTGAGTGCATGACGCAGTAAACTGATGGTTTGACGCAGAGAACTAATGGCTTTAATACCTAGCTACCAGACGACCGATCGCTCGGTAAGCAGCCAAGCTCAGGCTTGACCAACTGCCGGGCCTGGAAAGACTTAAAAAGCCCCAAGTCTTCTTAACGGCGACTTGATGTTGTCGAAACGTCGATCTATAGACGAGTGCACCTTTTCAGCCCAGACTATCCCTATGTTAGCCTGAACGAGTGCTATTCGTGAAGAAGACGCGAGTCCTGAACCAAGTCGACCCTATATCGCCTTGATGGCCGTAAGAAAAGTAGCTATAAGGCTTATACTGCCTGCGGGATCCGCTTCTGCAATATAAACAAGTTGCCAGTTCATTTCTGGCGAGCCTTAAAAATTTGTAGGCTCCGAAAATAAGTTTAAATTTAGGCTGTTATTGAACAGCCCACCTGGAAAGCTGGTATCATCTGAATTGAAGAAAGGCTGCTGTTTCCTAATTTCACCGGAGCAACAAACGAGTTCAACCTTAAAATGATTTCAGCTGTTCCAACGACAGCCTCACTGGGTGGCTAGTATCAGTGGAATTGAGGAAAGGCTGCTGTTTCCCAATGGCACCAATGGCCGAGTCCAATCCTGAACCGGCACCGTATATAGACCACTCTAACGTCCACCAATTTTGTCAATCGGTTCTGATGAAAATGTTTGTTACAGGAATGGGTTGTCTTGTTGTCTTGCAAAATAAAATTCCTTATTGATAACTCTTAGGTTCATAAGTTGACAACGCACTGTTTTTCGACGCGAATATCAAAATAAGTTTTGCCTAGGTTTACAAAGTGGTTGATCAAGAGTTCGGAAATGTACGACCCGCCACAGACACGACGACGATATGAAAGGATTCAATTAAAAAAAAACGAAGAATGCCACAATTTTTTTTATATTTGCGTTAACAAGATCCCAGCATGTCATTTTAGAGATTATGAACTCGATCTCCATATGGAATGAGAAAACCGCCATCTGTAAACGTATGAAGAGTGATGGAGTTTATAGTTTCATGATAAAAAGCGATACACTGCAACTTGCTCGAGTTAAACTTAAGCTTTATTTTTTAGGACCTCATGAAAACATTCTGGAAGTCACTGTTCAGGTGAGCTGCACAATCCTCGACCAAACATAGTTAGATATATTTACATGCCGTCAGCATATCTGTGAAAGTTGACGTCGCAAATATGCTCGATGACATCATTGTTGTAAAGACTAAAATATAAAAGGCGCAGAATAGAACCCTGTGGGACACCCTAAGATAGAGAAAACAAAGAGGAAGAATTATTTTCTCCAAAATAACCCTGTGCAACCGTGCGTGAAGGATTTTTTTTTATTAAGTGCTCGTGGCTCTGTTCGAAAAATCGAAATTGCAAGACAAATTTCGAAGGATGTTACTATGGCAGACACTATCAAATACCTTGGAGGAGGGCAGAAGAGTCATAATAGTAACTTCTTATCTAACAAGATCCAATCAGATATCGGTTGCAATCTTCACGAGACCACTTTCACAGCTATGCTTACTTAGATTGAAATCCAGACTACCAGAAACTATGGAGATAATTCTCAAGCGTGTATTGATGAGCCTTCCGATACCATCAGCTTCTCAAACATTTTAGAGAGCAAAAAAAGTAAGCTGGTAGGCCTGAAATCGGCAGGAGTTTATAACGCAAGAATTAAAAAGATGCAAGAATAGAGCTAAAACCAAATGGAGAAATTAATTTCACAAATCGTATGGATATGTAACTGGGACCGATTTCCGAGGAGATACCACAATAGGGTACAAATAGGATTTTGATACACGACAAATTCTCTCAAAAAATATCGAAAAATCATGTGGCAAGTACTGCTCGAAATGTAAAACAAAGTTAAAAAAAATGCTGAGGATGGCTTACGTGTAATCAGAGAAGAGCATATTTTAGGGGAACAGAATAATTATCTTAAAATGAAAGAAGACAAAAAACAATTTGCTGACTTGATACACTTGCCGCAAAAAAAAATAGCTAACACAAGAAAAGTCTGCCTAAATTATTCGGCTACCTTGGAATTTTTTTCTTCTAATTTATAAAAAGGGATCGGTTGGATTCAATTAGATTAAATTGGAAACCTTTCTCTCATTTTTTCTTTTTTGTATTTCATGATTTTTTTTTTTTAAATTGATGATTTCAATGAAAACGTTCGTGAGCAATTTAGAATTGAATTGATTGAACCCAGATAGGTAAGCAGTAGGACCATGTAATTTAGTGAGGTAATTCGAATATTTTGACGAAATATACGATAATTGCGTTAATCGAGAAGATATCCTACATTTCATTGAGGGAAGACTTAAAGCAACCGGAAATATCTTATGTGGTTGATTACTATGTCAATAATAGGAAGATGTTAAGAGAATTTTGAACTAGGGTTCAATACTGCTCAATATTCTCAAAACCATTGCTATCTTTTTCAATACATATTTAAAGGTAGCGTTAGACTGATTGATTCGCGTACTCTATGAAGTTTATTCTTGTTCACGCTGTTATTCTTCTAAGATTGTTGAGAAGTTTAGTTTAGTTTTTATAATTTAATCTTTGAACATATTATGTTGGTATGTGTGCCTTAAAATCGGCCCTACAATTTGTGCAGATAATGTCTGTAAAGTGAAGTCGGCATATGCAGATTGAGGACTTTATTTATTTTATTTATTTATTATTAGATTTAAGGGTACATTAAGGTGCTTACATATCTGATATTATAAATTTGTCCCACTAAATAAGCCGAAACTAGGAAATGAACTGATATTAAAAATGAGCTACTATAAAACCAAAATAGGGAAGAAATACTATTAACTACTATTAGTGTGTCTTTATACTCATACTAAAAAATACGAAATTAAGATATTGAAACATAAAAAGGATAGAGGTGAGAAAAATAAACCTGAAAGCTACGTTACAATGCATACTTTAACAGATACAAATTTATTTATATTATGTACTTAAATTTGTATTTAGTGAAACAAAAAGACGTTTCATTGCAGTACATATGTATACCTATATAACATATCTGCTCGAGCTTCAAAAGAACCCACCACCCGCTGAATGCAACCCAGAAGAGCAAATCCACAATCTAGTTGCTAGAACGAATAAAGAACGCTCAAAAATAAGTCTAAAGAAATAGAAGCAATCTGCGTTAGAAGAAGGCTTCAAGAAAGCAATTAAAAAGTGAAACCTGTAAATGGAAAATAACTATGATCGTACGTTCTGAGACCGGAGGCATATCTGAGACAATCATTAAAAGCCGTATTTATTTTCCGCATGCTACAGGAATTGAGTGATGTGAAAACCAGGCTGCCATTAGTAAAGCATGGAAGTAAAAGAGTTTTCAAAAGTCTCAGACGTAATCTAGTGCGACAAATAGTTACTAGAGGAGACAATTTCCGATATGTTGTTACCAATAGTATCACAGTATTTCTATCTAGAATTAAGAATTACATCACGTACCCCGTCCACATATGGATGGATACCTACTACCATTTAACTTAATATTGGTGAATGAGGTAGAATTATCAATACAAGAGTGAAAACCTCTGAATTGTGAATTTCTCGCGTTTAGGAAAAGGCAAGTCCTAAGAGACCAATCGTGGAATCTCATTAGGTCACAGTTGATTCGTTCAATGCGATCTTCCATCAGACCGATTGGATAGCTTCAGAAGATCTGAACGTAATCTGAATACAAATGAACGCTAATATTTTGCACAATGAGAAAGGTAAGTGAATGATGAATAAATTAAATAATAACTGACAGAATATCGACCCCTAAGGAATATATTATATATATATATATTAGATAAAGAGCATTAGAATACATTTGCTGATTTATTGTAACCCTTTGGAGTCTTGCAGCAGCAAGAAAATTTTGAATTAAAAGAAGGACTGATTTAGAGAATCTAATGGGAGACGAAAACTCCTTAAATAGTATAGCATGACTGCCAAATGATTTGGAGAAATCTAGAAAAGTTAATAAACTAACTTCATCATTATCGATTACACGGCGTATATCAGTGGTTACCTTAAGTAGTACAGTCTCAAGTCTATAATCAGCCCGGAAAACCAGACTGCCAAGCACTCAACAAATTAAACGCTGTTAAATATAAATTTATTTGATAATAGATTTGACTTCGGCCGAACGAAGAGGCAAACTCTAATGGCGTCTCCGGAAGTTTAGCATCCGTTTTTTTTTCAGCCATTTTCTTTTCGTATCACATTTTATACAATATCTATAGGCCTACATATCTATAGCCATAGAACATTTATTTTCCATTATCTATGCTACAGATTTGCTCTGATTGCCGATAAATTATTTAGCGTATTCCTGTCTATTGTTTTTGCCATTTCTAACCATTTCCAAGGTTTTTTCATGATTTCTGAGAAAAACAACAATAAAAGAAGCTGTGTTCAGTTTCCATAACGTATCAATCTCCTCTCTCTCTATCCATCTCTTTCTCATTCTCTCCCCCCCCCCCCCGCTCGTGTCTCTAATCCTCTCTCTCTCGCTTTATCACACCCTCTATCACTCCACTCCCTCTATCACCCCCTCTCTCTACCACCTCTCTCGCTCACTCTATCTCTCTCTCTCCCTTTGTTTCCCATGAGAAATTACTAGCTTGTTTCATTTTACCCCATGGTTCATCTCTACCCAGCTTTCCCTATATATTTTCGAGTCACCTAGTAAAATACTTTGCTAGAGGTACAATGTAATAGAAAATACAAATGTAATAAAATCAAATCGGTCAGACATTCTTTCGCACACTATACATAGATTACTAAAAATAAAACGATAGTCTCCGATAATGGGACCGGGAATTTCTTTCTACGATGTTCAAAGATTATTACCTGAGTCACACCCACCCTTTTATATGGGATCCCTTTGTACAGCACAACTGGACACGACAATGAAGTTTGTATTAGGTGGAAAGACAGAATATATCACAATTTTTATTCAGTCCCGTCTTTTTAGTTAAGCCTACTTCGTTATCAATTGTGAGTTGTGCCCTGTAAGAATCCATAATAAATATTTTTGCAGACAGAATTGTCTCCTCGAAAGTCTTTCGTATGCAGTAGTTATTAGAAAGTTCAGATAGGAAATGGATTTTTTCAAGCTTTAATTCTCCATCTAAAAGTTGCTACTTTTTGACAGAGAACTTAAGGTATATCAATTCTTGATTTACTTCTGAAATTCTATCACTGAAAGCAGACCTGGTGTACCAGTTTCAAAAATTCGGTCCACTAAGACGGAAGAGAACCGACGACAATATGTGAATATTACCATAGATGGCAGAAGAACTACCTAGATATCGCATGGTATACCAGAGAAGAGTATAGAAATTGTGAAATGGGTGGTGCTTCCAGAAATGGACCAAAATATGCATTATAGTGTGCTGAAAAAAAATGTTGCTTTAACATTAGTTTTGTATACATTTCATCGACATCATCAACACGGCAAATGTGAAAAGATATGAATCACTCGACGTATCCATCATTTCAAATGTTTTGGTCCAATCCGGAATATAAAATTTATAAACTCTACTTTAGTATTGCATGTGACATCTAGTTCATATGCCAACTATGATATTACTGAATCTTATTTGCTAATGCACTTTTTCTTATATACAAATATTTTAACCTAACTTTCGTACGAAGATTTAATGGCTACATTCAGGTATATATGACCTAGAAAAGTCTGGCTGCTGCTTGGAACGGAGGAATGTAGGTACATATTCTGCTATCACTCAATCTGCAGACAAATATAAATATTTCATTATTACTGCTACACTCCTACCCTATACTGCTACTCTTATACTTCTACTCCTATACTCCAACTCCTACAATGCTACCCTATTCTCTTATAATTCTACTCCTATACTCCAACTCCTATAGTCCAACCCCTATACCCCTACTCCTATACACCTAGCCCTACAGTCCTACTCCTATACTCCTACCGCTATACCCCTATACTTCTATACTCGTACTCCTAAACTGCTACTGCTACACTCCTAGTCCTATACTCCTACTCCTACACTCCTACTCCGAACACTCCTACTCCTATACTCCGACTACTATACTCCTACTCCTATACTCCAACTCCTATACTCCTACTTGAAAATTCGTCCTAATTGATACTGAGAATTTTCTTACTGGAAAACAGTAGATTCACATAATGATAAACTATCACGACTTCTCTAATCAGCTGTATTTCACTGAGTATTACGTTAGGGGTCCTCTATTAAGCGAATTTCTATTTAGTAGCAATCACCGAATTACTTCTTTCTTATGCTTGGGCCAGTTCACGCAAGTCGACACCCGCAATCGACATCAACGTTTTATTAAAATGACGTCTGCTTCCAGTCGACGTGTCAATTTTCGTCTTAACCAGCTAGTAAATAATTGGAGTCAAATAAACCACTGCCTTAAAGGAAAAAAAATGACACCAAAGTTAGTGTCAAGGAGAGAATTTTCTAACGACAGCTCTAAAATATTGAGTTGAGTTAAGCGGTTCATGAGTTTACAATGATGACTGTGTTTTATGAAATTTTTACTTAATTGGCGGGCAGTGACACTCATTAATCAAACTCGATATAAAGATTTTTGTGCTTGTTTTCAAATCTCTCTTCACATTTGAGGGTCATACCAATTCTTATAATTCTACTTTGGAAATTTTTAAGACCATATCTCTGAGAATTTATAGACCTTTACGCTGTAAAATCAGTGTATTGCGCTTTGTTAGACCCATTTTCTACTATAAATATTAATCGTGAAAATATTCTACCTCCATTAGATGCCAATATTAATTCATATTCCGCACAGGTAAATATAACATAAACTACCCACCTTCTAAGCTTTTATAAATTTTGCATAGCAAATCGGTAATAACAAAAAAAAAACCCACCTTAGAGGAAAATTGTTTCGCTTCCAAGACTTCTAAGACTATGTCTGTCCTGGCTATAAACCTTTCGAACTGAAGGAGTAAATAATTTTCTAAATAAGATCAATATTCAACCGCAAATTAAACAAACGGGCTGAATGCTCAGTGGTGCGATTGAACTAATTGATTACGCGGTAATAGGTCCAAACTTCGTATACCAACTTTAAGCCTCTTCTAAACAAATCAACCACAAATAACGCCATTTTGAGGTTCGTATGCATACAACATTGACTCATCCCTTGACAAACTCACTATCACTCGTCCTGATCCATAGGATGCTAAATTTATTTCCCACAAAACATTACCAGCCTGGTGGGACAGATGGGAGATGAATTGAACCGAAAGTTGAGTTTCCACCAAGCCTCAGGGACAATATTGCGATATTCAATTTACGTGCACAAACGGGAGAACGAACCAACGATAATTTGGCACAGAAAATACCTGAAATATAATGTGAGCGCAAATACGGTGAAAAGGATTTTTGTTTTTCTTTTTTTGACAAAAATAAATATTTCACGTTTGTAGATACGCGCACACATATACACACACACCTATTACACTTAATTTTTAATTCTGACATATTGTCTCCAGGGTATCACTTTACGGATGATGTGTGCTTTTCCTGTAATTTTGCTATTTAATTTCTGTATTTATGAAGATATTGGATGGAGTCCTTGGATCCTATTATCCGTAGAAAGGGATGAAAATCTTTTACGTTAGCAAAATCTTTTGAATCAATTTTTTCGCTTGAGTTGTTATTTGATTTCAGTAGTAGAGACAGTTAACTTTCAAGGTCATTATAAAGATTTTATTATCTTTGCCAATACATACTTGCTTCCATGATAGTCGAAAACGCAACGAAGACATTTTTGAACTTTATTTACGGTAAGGTAAAGTGCGGTCATTATTCTGCTGCCTTTATGTCAGATAAATTGACGATTTATATTCAGCAATCCAAGAGATGGCGCCTCCACAGCAGGTGGTGAAAATAGTAATTCATTCTGCCTTAAATGTATTTATTCTGAATGATGATCTCCTGAAATGAAAAGTGAAAACCTATGGAGCATACAAAGATCATCTTTCGGAACGTTAGACAACCAGTTTCAATTAGGATATGCGGTAGTTCCACCTCGATATGCAGCTGCTTTAATGCAGTTAGAGATATGGATCGAAAAAGTATGCTCAATTCTGATTAGCACGTGTACCATATTATATTCCTTTCGTAAGATCCTTTCCACGAAGAAAGGCCACACGGAATCGTGCAAGCGAAATGTTTTTGCCAAAAATTTCCAGGAAACAAGCCTTGACTGCCGGCATACTCAATTACTCTCTAAAGCAATCCAAAAACAATTTGTTGATAATTGCCGCGATATTCGTTCTGACATTTCTAACTATCGACACTATCGACACAGGGAAATTTTCTTGTTACCTTGACCATTGCCAAAGCTTTAAAATACCTGCGAGCTATCACTTTTAACAACAGTTTTCTACTGGCCCTATTTAACCAATCAACGATAATTCTGACTATTATGCAATTGGTCAATTTTCAATTCTCGCTTGGTGAAAAAAACACGTTTTGGAGACCACTTTTAATGAACAGCTGATATTGAGAAATCATATACAGTTCATCTTATAACTTCACAGTCCCATTTTAATTCGGAATATATTTCGAACATCGCAATATTACTCATCGAACGTTTCTTATTGCAACAGGTGTTGCATGTAACCTTGTTGACTTTCTTCGAGATCGTTGCAATAACCGGACTTGGACTTTATTTCTAAAATGAACGAAATTGTCATATCCTTTGTAATATTGCCAGATCTCAAAGCTAAAATTAACAATATTAGACAACAGATCCTTAATAAATAGATGAAAAAGTATGCGATATAAAATAGACCCCTGAAGCACAACACAGTGCAACGAAAGAAAAAAGCTCAGAGTATATTTCAATAACACACATTTAATGATGGAAGCCTGGCTACCATTATTTTTGCACTATTTTTACATAAATATATAACTCCTTGCTTATACATTACTGTTTCGGAGACCTTGTCAAGGAAAATATTTCTGGTTTGGAAATCAGAAAAGAAAGTAGCCATCTTATTTCTTCTAAGTTCTGAAGCACTAGAAATGGGCCGAAAAGTATCTCCTTACCTAAGAAATTGATCTGATTGCATTCGACTAAAATAATTTAACACAAATTTATAGGTTTTTCCAGGGAGGGATGATATCGTACGAATAGTCTCAATTAAAATACAAAGAGAGATTTTAAAAAGAGCGATCAATCTTCTAAAAGTCCAATCGCTCTGCTGCAGTAACATATCCGCATACAATTAAATTTCAGCATCCTGCAGAAAGTCATGAAGATCGTTTATATTCACGCAGAAAAGGAGAGATCCAAACACTGATCTTTGCCGAACACTATGGAAAAGAGGTAGAATATCAGGAAACTCACTGTTCACTTTTGCTCTTTGTTCACGGTTAAGCAGGAAATTATATATTAAATTACTGGTCGATTTGAGAAAATGATAAAATAGTGCCCATTTTCTTGATATCATGTAACGCTTCATAAATTTCGAGGATAAAAGTTTAGAAATAGCAAGGAAAAGATTTTAAATAGATTAAAGTTGTGTAAAATAAAATTCATACTTTTGTTTGTTTTTCGTTTTTTACATAAATCCTTTCTAATATTTTTCCCTAATCGGCCATCCTGTTTACATCAAAGTTAATTAATTATTGTTAGCACAGGTTTTGTTACTTTATTTTTTCCTTTTTTAAGTTATGCTTATATGATTTCAATCTTTTATTTTATTATTTATAATTTTTTTTGTTTTCGTAATTAGTGTTAGTAGGGACAATCGTTGAAGTCCAAGACGCTTTTACTTCCCTGAACTTTTGAAATCCCTCATGGTCTGGACGTAGGCTTGCTGCTACTTTTCGCTGGACTGCTTCTTATTTTCGGTTCTTCTTTTCCATGAATATCCGAGATTAGGTCTCCTCCTAAGTAACAATTTTTCCAATTTTTGGTGACTGAAGGTGATGGGTAGTTTTATAAGGGGTATATAATGGTTACTCGGTTATATAAGAATTTAAGTGGTTATATAAATGTTGGTGACGAAGTTATATTAGAGCTTTTTAAGGTTACTACTGGTTATCGTGGAAGTAAGTTACTAAAGTTTTTATAAGTTGGTGATGGAAATGTTTCAATTACTGCAAGGTATATAAGAAAGTTTTATAATTGTTTTCATCACCACGTTATATAACTTATTGGTAATAAGTGATTATTGCGGTATACGTGGTTACCCTTATATAACTCGACAACATTCAGTAATTTAGATGACTGTAATAAATATTGGGAGCTTTCGGTAATACATATACCCACTATAAAATATCGAAAACTTTTTTGGTGGCGCTTTAGTAACTACGGTGATCGTTATAAAAACAAATTACTATTAGTGTCGAATGCAGCCATTATAAAACTGTTTTTATTTAGTTTACACAATATAACCAAAGGTTATATAAGAACACTAACGTCTGTTTTTTGTCACTATAAGATATATAACATTACCAAAGGTTACATATTATGACCATTTTGTAATTTGTTCATTTAAGTACAAGCCGCCAATTTTTCATCTGTGCATGGCAAATAAAAAGAAAATGTCGGTTAAGCCAACTCTTTAAATTGCAGATATATGGCTTCCGTTTTATTTTTATATGAAGAAAATATGTAATGTTACCTTTACAAATTAATATCACCTAAGTGAAAATTTTATATTTAGAAATATTTAATTAAGATTATTAAATATTGCTTATTATTGGAGTGGTCTGTGTTTTTTAGAAGTATCTATGATGATATTCACAGTAAAATTTTAATTGCATCTGAATTTCTCCACGTACATACATATATGCCGAAAAATTAATGTAAAAATATTAAATTTATTAAATTCTATGTCAAGATAGGTTTCGTAAATATTTGCATTATATTGTTTTATAAAGGTAACGAAAAGTAATTTCCCTAACATTTCAATCACTAAAAGTAATCAGTCTGAGAAATATCCAAGCGTTGTTGAAACGTTACCATCACCATTAGAAACATAGTTTATAAAGATAACCGAAACGTTACTGCAACCACTGCTATGACCTAAATAAATTAATCGAGAGCACCCTAGGTTATATAAGGGTTATATAAGAAGTTATATTACGGTAACCAGAATATTGTTATTACTCATTTTATAAAACCTTTAGTTATATAACTTTACCTAAATCAAGTCACGGTAACCTTTATATAATCTTTCATTTAAGCTCTATAAGGGGTTTATAGTGGTTACAAAGAGGTTTCGAGTACTAGTCTATATAACTCAAGTTATATAATTTGGTAATGGAAACCATACTTTTCGTTTTGTTTTGTTTCGCTGACCAGCTGCGAAAAAGGGCGCCAAGCGGAAGTGGCCGAGAAAAAAGACAAACAACCCTTCTGCCCTCTGCATAATTCACATCGTTGACTCGTTGTACTGCCATATGAATTATCGACAAGTCGATCTTGCTACGTTTGATAGATGTCTTCTGCTTCCACTTGAGTTCCACTAATTCATTTTTTTCTAGTGTTTAGTTTCAGAATGTTATTTTTAATTTTGAATATTTGTTTTTATTCCAGTTTAGAATTTATTTAATTAAAGTTATAGATGCGCTTATTATTTTTATATTGTATGCTAATTAAAATTATCTAACTCTTGTCTAATCCGAAAAATATTCATGAGTCCATATATCATTGTTATATTCATATGTATGCAGATGATATACAACTTTATATACAAAGGTCATTGGGACTAATTGAGGATGCTGTGTTCCGGCTGAATGAAGATCTGTCTGCCTCATGTATATCAGCTTAAATTGAACCCGCGGAAGTGTAATGGCATTGTTATTTATAATAAAATCTTGATACCTCCTATTTTCCAGGTATTGAGATTGGTGATTCTATTATTCCTTATGAGTCTCAAGTTAAGAATCCTGTAGTTGTAATTGATAAAGTCTTTAATTGGTCCGATCATGTTAGTATGTTGACAGGAAAGATTTATGGTAGATTGAGAAGACTCTGGGGGAGTGCTCATTTTATTCCGTCATCAGCCCGTATGAAACTTATCAGGGCATTGATGGTTCCTTTTATATAACCTTCAGCGACGTCGTGTATGCCGCCGGCCTGGATTCCAATAGTAAGCGCAAGCTTAATGTTGCTTTCAATGCCTGTGTTCGATATGTTCTTCTTCTTAGTAGATTCCACCATACTCGGGAAGAATTTTGGGAATTATCTTGGATGCTAATTTTCAATACAGAATTTGTGTGTTTATTAATAAACTGCTTTTCTTCCGCCAACCTCAATATCTGCATGAAAAACTGCGCATGGGAACATCAGGGAGGTCTAATAACCTTGTTTTGCAACGTTTCTTTTATTTGCTCACAAGTCGTTCGTTCTTCATCGGCGTTGTGAGGGTATATAATCATATTCCTGTCGGGATTAAGTGGGCGGACGTTACAGGCAATTTCAAGAAATTTAAAGTTTTTTTTTTTAATCATTTATCAAAGAAAAAGATTACGTTGAACAATATTTATGATATATGTTTATGTTTCCTCAATTGTATACCCCTATCTCTGTTAAATCTCTTCTCAGTTTTTGTTAATTTCTCTTCGACTGTAGTTTACTGCTTATCTTCTGGTGCTTTAGCTTTCATTGAGTATTCGTGTTGCTTTTTTTCTCCGGCGTTGTTTCTTTCTTTTTATTTAATTATTACTCTACGTTTTTTACTTTTTATACTTGCTTCTCATAATTTACATATTTATAGCTAAAAATCTCACTTTTCATTGTGTTGTTTAGTCTTTTCTTTCATATATTTTTCATTTTTATATTTTCATTTACTCTCTACTTTTATTGTTAACTTACTTTTGTTGTTCTAGTCATACTTTGTGTTATAATTAAATTAAGTGTTATTTCATAAATTTATACTTTCCTTGTGCTAGTTTAAGCGTTTATTTCTTGTACGCACAATTTGCGTAATAAATCATTCATTCATTCATTCACATCATTCCGGGTATTATCATTCAAAGGCCTTAGAGATGCTTAGGATGCTGATATCGCCTTTATCAAGCTCTTCCCGAATGTCAGTTGTGTTGTAACTCTTAATAGAGTCGATTCACAACCAACTGTATCGGATGAAAATCCGATCGCCAGCATGATAGCAGTCTAAGATCTGTGAGAAACCTTTGTATTTGCCAGCAGATTAATTTATCTATCACTTTTTCTATAGCACATAGGATACTTAAAGAGCGGAAGTCATCAACGTTATCTGGTAATCTGACCTTAGCAATCGGGAGCACATTGGCTAGCTTCCAAGAGGCAAAACTTGATTATGTATATGGATGCATTGGGATGAATAAGAGAAAATAATTCCTTGGTGTGGCACTATGATCAAGCTAATTGGGCTTCACTCAAAAAATTCATTAGAGAGTTAGACTGGTCTGAGTGTTTTTCCTCGAGAGAATATTAAACCTAACAATTCATCGTAGTTTAAAAATTACTTTTATACAGTCATTAAAATCAAGGAAACTGCATTTCAGGCATATAAATTGTGCCATTCAGCAGAATTGAGACAGATCTATACAGAAGCCCGTTACACCTGCAAATCCATTATTCACAGAGTTAAGCTCCACTTCGATCAAAACATTAGACAGAAAATCTTTACTAGTCGAAAGGGTTTCTTGCCACCTTCTTCACAAGGTCCTCCTTTTCCATCAACATACAAATACAGGCAAAGACCGTTACGTTTCCGTACAATGGAGGTCTTCAAATTGTTCGCAGTCTCAATGTACCTGCTGGGCCTGATGGTATTTCGCCCTGGTACTCAAGTGCTGCGCTCTTCTTTAGCTAAACCTCTACGCAAACTATTTCACCTGTCCTATTCGACAGGAGCCTTTCCGTCGGCATGGAAACTTGCACATGTTCAGCCAATACCCACAAAAGGATAGAGAGGCAAGCGATCCTTCAAATTATAGACCAATTGGCCTTACTTCGATTCTTTCGAATGTTCTCGAAACACTCATCAACACCCAATTAATGATATATCTAGAAACTAATCACTGTATTAGCGATCACCAATACAGCTTTCGTGTTGACCGCTCTGGAGATTTACTAACATTCCTTACCGAGCGTTGGAATCAATGTCTCTATAATTTTGATGAATCTGAGATCATCGCATTAGATATCTTGAAGGCCTTCGATAGCATCCTACTCCTTAGGTTAAACTTCAGGCATTAGGTCTAGACCCTCTTTTCTTCAAATGGATTCTCCCCGCCGTTTCAAGTTAAATTCGGACGGAGTTACTTCGGACCGTTTTATAATACATGCCTGTGTACCGCAAGGTTCTCTGATCTCTCCTACTCTCTTCCTCAATGTTATTAATGATCTGCTAGCTCTCACTTTCAATCCGATTCATAGTTTTGCATACAACAACACCCTTGATTTCGTGTACTCATTCGACTCTATAGCTGATTCCCGTGCGAATGCTATAGTTGACAAACGATGCCATATATTCAGTTCACAGAGCGAATCGGGTCTTGTTTAAAGCTTCCAACAATATTAGCTGGCCCGATCACATTTTTGGTATTGCCAAAAACGCGATGATTGCTTGATAGCTACTAGAATATCATTTTTATGCAAAGAAATTATCTGCTCTGAGCAACACGGATTTCAAAACAGAAGATCAACAGTCACAAATCTTGCCTTATTCACAAATTATTGCATCAATTCCATTGAGAAAGGAGCTCAATGGATAATCCAACTTATTAAATGTTAGGACCACCACTACTGAGAATAGGTTAAGTAACATTGCTACAATAATTAAATAATAATAATTAAATTAGTCCTAATTGAGCACTAAAATATTTTTCAGTGCACACTAGTGTAACAATACCATTTAACCTATTCTCAGTAGTGGTGGTCCTAACTTTTAATAAAGTTGGATTATCCATGGATTTTTTTGATAAATAGAAGAGCACTAAATTCGTGGAAGTGGCATTAAATTAGCCCTAATTGAGCCTTAAATATTGACATATTCAAAACTTTTCTACCATGAAATGGCGGTCCCAACTTAATTGACGTCGAAAATATTCAATTTTTTTAACCATTTATATTGTTGAAATGAACGCAAGGTTGTTTGATGTGAATATTTTTATTTTGAACGTTTCGTAATTGTTAAAACAAACGTGAAGCGCCATTAAAGCCGTTATAAAATCGAAATCGTTTGGTTTAAACAATGATTTCGTTCAATTTGACATATTCATTTTTCTCTGTGTATGAACTGTATGTGCAGAACTATATATAAGATTGTGTAGTTTTCAAAACTTGTAAGAAAGTGCAATGTTTAGAATGAATTTTAGCAAGAAAACTGTCAGAATTTCAAAATATTAGAATTTTTTTGAAAGCTCTGATAGTTTTACTACCGTTTGATACCTTTAAATTATCACTATAGGGTGTATCATAAAAATGTTAATAGTACAAATATATAAACCACCCTCTACTGGTCATATGACGAATCTGGCATGCCCCCTCTTCCCAATATTTATTTATTTTTTTGTTCTAATCTCTCCAATTCAGTTATAAAATCCTTAAATATAGTACATGACTTTTCCAATATCCTGTTTACCTTCGAAAAATTTCTAATATAAGCAGCTGCAGATAGTTCAAAACTGCTGCCGTCTATAATTGAAAAGCTAAAGACTTTTAAATATTCCATTTGTCAACTGGTAGCTATAAAGTCCCTAGCCAAAAAATAGATTGAAGGAAATCAAGTTAAGTGGAAAATTCAATCTACAAATTAATATCCTTCACTTTGAAGCAAGCTAATGAATACACATTGCATGTGCTAACATAGTTTTACCGTAACACACTCTGTAATTAAATATCACATAATAATTTTAATCAATAGAGTGCGGTCGAATGCATGTATGTAATACATATATATATACATATATTGCCCACTAATACTTACGTACATTATATTGTATGGAATTCACTTGAGGCTTTGATGTATAATTGACTTTTCAAATATCTAACCACAAAGTTTTCATCAAAATGTTTAAACTCTCAAGGCAAAATTGTGTTGCTTACGTAAATGAATTTAAGGAAAATTGAACAAAGCTAAGACATGCTTGAGATGATACTAATTCACTTAGAAATTTCATACTTAATATGTAGTTTGGAGGTTTTCGAAGACTTGAGGTATTTTTTATTTTTTTTGTAACAAAATTCAAATGGTTCTGCTCTTGTTTATAAACCTTACAAGATTGAGAAATTTTCAGATAAGTACTTTACTTTCTTTGTTCATACTCATACTATACTCTTACTCGTCGTTGTAGTATTTAAGTACATACATACATATATCGATAGTACTACCGTAGGTAACATTAGCGCATGTATGACCATTTTAATTCTATTAAAATCTTGACCACTTTAAATATTGTATGTATGTGTGTATATAGATACATATATACACACATACATCACAAACAAACATGTTTCGCCATCCGAGATTCTAATTTAATATTTACGTAGAGTTCAAGTGTAAACGCAAAGTAAAATAGATGTCCAACCCTAAGAACTGGGGATTAGGTGGATGACTCTCATCTCTATATTCAGTTGAAAGTGGCATTCTATGTCCATCCAATTTTATCTCCACATTTGTTCTTGTCCTCAACACCCCCTACCTACAAAATACCCTTCACCGAGGAATTTCATTATTTCGCCTCTTCTGAGAATTGTAAAGCTTTTTAGAAAATTAAATCTAGTGCGGTTGGTTAACCGACTTAAGTGCCATTTACTTAATTTGAAGACATCCGAACGGTTTTTTCTGTGGGAAAATAATTTTTATGTGAGGTCTTTTCATCATTCCTTTATTATACATACACAGATATCGACATTCCGGATGTGTATATGTTAATTATAAGAATGAAGGCTAAAAGTTTAAACAGAAATCAAATTTAAATTCAATAAATGCAATTGTCATGCAAAAGTATGTTGCACTTGGTTATAATTTTTGTGAAGGATAAGACTCTGAAAATATCGATAGTGCAATCGATTTTAATGTTGACAGTTCGTCTCGTATCAGTTAACAAATATTAATGGCATCTTCTACTGTTCCGTCACTCAATATTCGCGAAATTTGTATAGTAATTTGATTTTAATCATTGAAAGATTGTAATCCCATTGACATTTATAAATAGGTTAGGTTCGAGTGGCGGCTAGCGAAATATTTCACTTCATTAGGGACACTACCTGGAAATTAGCAACTAATTTAGGGGGTGCTCTAAAACCAGCCACGAGAGTTAATTAACCTTACTTTAGATCCCCAACTCATTGTCTGCCCTTTCCTCCAATTTGCAGTAAAAGAGGATAACAAGCATGATCGTTCCATGCTTGGAAAGGCGATGACATTCACACAGCAAGTGTTGAGTGCTCTTGACCTCCTTTTCGTCCATACAGCTTCTGCAGAAGTCATTATATGGAGTTTGAATGCGCTTCGCACATTTTTCAAAGAGACATCAGTAAGATTCCTGTTCCCCCTTATCAGACCTTCTGTCCTTCTAGGATATATCTTTGGCCATAGCTGTCTTGAAACCGCATATGTCATTATTTCTCCGCATCTGCGATTAGTCAACTTGCAGACTTGTAGTCATCTTCGGCGATACTTGGGACCTTTTTATGAATTCCTCCGCTAAGCATATATTCATACCCGAACCCATCCGGGCGAGAGCATCAGCTGCCTCATTCTCTGGTACATCGCTTTGACCCGGATCATAGCAAATAATACTTCTGTGGTTGGTACCAAGTTTTCTAAGCGATCTAATGATGTTCGAATCTAAAACTTTGATCACACTTTGGGTGTCAATGCAAATCTTAGTCTTCCTCACTGTAGGTACGTTCATGTTGTCTGTTGTTTCTAGCTGTCTTATTGCATTATTTATAAATAGGATCTCCACTTGAAAGACACTATATTAGTCTGGTAGGCGGTACGATTCTTGTATTTGTAGAGATGCTGAGTATACCCCGGCTCCCAGTCCCACATCTAGTCATAATTAACAAGATTACTATAATCTATTCTTATACTTGCTTAAGAAGGCTATTTTATTGGATTCTCCGGCATAACAGCAAAATCGGGAAAAAAGTTATTTGTTATTCCATCACACAACCCTTTTGATTTTGGGTGGCAAGTTGCAGGTTTTGGTTTTTACTCATCAATAGGTTCCAAATAGCGAAATTGAAAAATAGGAAAATTAAAAGAAATTGAGAAAGATTGAAAAATAAATTTTCTTTAACAAATTTTAAAAATCAGATTAATTCGAAACGAATCGAACATGTGTAAGCCCGCAGTGGGCTGAAAAAATATGTGTTTCGTATCTACAGAAACCTTATACTCTTCAACACGGCCTCCTTTCCGTTTTTCTATTTTTCATTTGCTATTTGGGACCAATTGGTGAGTCAAAACTGACACTTGAAACTTGCTACCCGAAATCTAATTGGTTCTGTGATGGAATAACATATAAAAATTTATTTCGCTTTTGCTGTTGTGCCATAGAATCCAAAAAATAGCCTTCCTGAACAAATGTTCATAATTAAGTGTGTAAAATTTATGGCTAGAAGAATATCTCAAAGGAAGCAGTCGGCATATGCTGTATAATGTGTAATGTGTATGGATATAACTGACGAGTATCGCGCTGCAAAACCAGACCACTAAGCGTCTTAATAACACCTCACAACGTTCTCATCGCGTGGATGACATCATTCGGTTAATTCGGCGAATAAAATTTGGTGAAAAAGGATAAACACTGCGTATATATTGTTACGAGCATGGCCTTTGCTTGTTATTTAAACACAATATTTCAAATATTATTCTTTTATTTGTCTATACTATATATATACAATATCAAATGAACTCTACTCTAGTTATCACTAGTACAGTACTTCTAGTTATCACAATGCAAATAGTTTACTTCGTTCACTTCACTGTCTGAAATGAGACTCACCTCCTGGCTATGAGAAGCGGCGTATTTATACACTATAAATTGTCTTAGAACCTTCCCGACTATTCTGTTCTCGAAACATCGATACTCCGAACGTAAAGATGTCGCCCTTCCTGTGAAACGATTCTCCGAAAGTTGTTTATATCCGTACTTAATTAGTTATTCCACACCCAGGTAGATGTCGCTTGTCCTTTTTTTCTATTGTACGTAACAATATCATGGCAACACTGAATAAATCATTTCAAAACACTTTCAGTATCGAAAAGTTTGTGCCACGTGGGTGGTTCCATTACTGACAGATGAACACAAGACCAGTCATTTGCAAGCAGCGAATAAAGATTTGCATCATTTACAGAATGATTGAAATTCAATTTTGGATATGCCAGTAACTGGTGATGAGAAATGCATTCACTATTTGGAATCTAAATCAAAAAGAATTTCAAGTTGGTGGACACACACTTTTCTTCTGCGTTCGAAAAAATTCAAATTTGTAGTAATTGCTGGAAAGGGAGTTGTATTTTCTCAAGGTAATAGTCAAATTCTGCACATGCCACGGAGAAATCTCCACAAAAAATTCAGATGGAAAGTATAGGAACCACCATATAGCCCTTCGATATTCATATCTTTGGGCCAATGAGAAATGAACTGGCAAAGCTGCAATACCAGCCAAACGTAGAAGTAAAAACCTCTGCATTCGAAATTGGTGTTCATAAGGTGGAAGGGATTTCTTCGAAGCTGGAATTACCAAGTTTATTCAGATAAATACAAAATGTAGTCTTGTACAACTGTAGTAAAAACTAACCGTCGCATCGGTATGGGAGACGGCTTATTTTCACCGGCCTAATTCTATGCAATTTAGTGTAGTTTGCGGTATCAAACACATCTGAAACAAACACCGATTTTTATAAAATTTTAAATATCAGTAGAGAACTTTTCAAATTTTTCTCCATCATTCGAAATTCTCTCCATGTTCTAATCGAAATAACTTTAATTCCACCGATTCGATTTTTAAATAATAGCATTTTTATGAAAAACCTATTTATTGTCCAAATATATTTTCATATTTTAATTTCAATACATCCCTTGGGTGGATGGAAAAGGGGAAGAAAGAGATGCCTTGAGATTTTCAATGTTGATTGACCATTTAATGGTTTAATAGTTTTCGAATATATTCAAAAATCGAAGTTTTCGATGTTGAATTTGTCAGCCAAAATTTTTTATATACAGCTACGCCATTTAATGGCACATGGGGCTGTTTGAGGTGTTGTTGGAAAGACGTGATCTAGCTATAAAATATAAAAATTTTAGAAAAACAATAATCTCAAAAGCGGTGCAAAGGGAGAAATATGTTTTTCTTTAAAGCCCGGTACATACCATACAAGGAGTGTGAGATTTTGTACGTATATAGAGTCTAGAATGGGATATAGGCTGATGCTTTTTTTCGAACTTCTAAAATTGTTCGAAAAAAGTTGATGATTTTCGAAAGAAAAAAGGTTCTCTTACTCAGCTCATTAGAGTTATAGTTCTAATTGGAATTTGTTATGTGGTTTAAGGTTAAAGATTTACAAATCTGCAACAGGGGGAGGGGGGATAAACTTTGTAGGGTGTTCTGGGGGATGAAGTGCGCTAGAAACATTTGTGCTATGAAGGACATTGTTCTACTTTCAAAGAAGGTATGTACCTATAACTTTAACTTCTTCCCTACTTCGAAAACTTAAGAACTATGCAAATTTTTACTACGTAACACTTGACGTTAAATGAAATATGAAATTATTGAATTAAAATCCAACATCAACAACATCATGATAACTAAAACTGCACAATTAATCAAGTTACGCGAAATTAGGATATCATATTTATGCACGTCTCTACCACAAAAAGTGTATGTATATGTTTAGTGTACACATATACATATGCAAATATAGAGTAAAAATTGCTCATACTCAAAAAATATAAATAACATCAAGGCAGTCACATAAAATTCCCAGTATTCCTGTAAGTTCTCATCCGAACACACACGTGGAATTTTCAATTTCACTCAGAGCTACCTTTAGAGCATCCTCCAGGAAAGTATGAGTAGAGAGTAGAGATATATGCCGGTGGAAGGTTTACACTTATAAATACGAAAAGCGACAACTTAGATGTTTTCCAGGTGGATGCTAAGGACTTTTTAAGGATATTAAATTTCCCTATCTAAATGTTATTCCAGATCCGTGAGCAGCAGCCAGCATCATCATTATCAGCATGCATTTGGAATGTTGGCTACTGGATTATGTATGTATATATGATCCACATATAACTGTATTTCAGATGGATTACATTTATACATATTGAAAAATCTATATAGGCAACGAACCACTACAAAAATAGCTCGTATTTCAATTTTCATATTAATGAGGGCAAATTTAATAAATTGGGGTCGCATTATATATTTATGTAAAAAATGGTTTTCAATTTTTGTGTCGGTGTCTGTATCACTTATGCAACGCAAAGCAATAAATTGCAATAAATTGCAATGAGGGCTTTAATAAAGCTGAGCTGATTTTGCTGCAGGTATTATATACGCATTATTTTCGAAGCGATTAATTGCAAATGAAAATATTTGTTGACAATACATTTACATATAATAAAACTGGTGTTTGTTGTGAGTATTATATATGAAAAACAAATATTTTATTAATTCAATTTAATTGGCAACAATTAATTAAATATTTAGGTAGAGAAATTTCCAGTTGAAATAATGTGGTGAAATGAAATTTGTTTTTTTTTAAATCAAATAGGATTTTTATCACAAAAAATTTTTTTTTAATTAAAATTATTAAATATTTTATTTAAGTAAAATTTCATTGTTTTTACAATTGTAAATCTATTTTCTCTCGGAGTTTCCTTTAAGTGCCATTTGTGTAAAAGATTATATGAACATGCAAATTAATACCATAAATTTTATTATATTGATATATAAATAGAAATTTACAAAATCACCTTCAACTTTACATGTGTTTCGCTAATTTTATTGTTTCAGGAAATGAAGAACTTGTAGCGACGACTTTGTGCGCATTTTATCATTTCTGAACTTCTGTCCAACTACCGTGTAAACCGAATAACGCACATTTCCAAACCGCTAGTAATACTTTGTTGAACGTAGAAAGCCGTAGGTAGGTAGGCGTTAAATTAGTTCTGTTCTCATGTCAATTAGCAAGCAACTTTTCAAGATAATCTTGCATAAAAAAATGGCGTTCAGAAAATACAACCCGAGTACAGAATCAACAATAAAGAAAACTCCTCAAGGAGACTGAACAACTGAAGAAACATTGCCTTAATTCCTTTTAGAAAATAAGTTTCATTTCGGAGTCCCATCCCTCTTAGACCTCGTAGTAACGACATGGTGAGCGGTGCATACTGATGCACTACTGTTACTTCTTAGGCCACCCAAGCGACATATGGTCGACTCGGTCTAGTCTAAACGAATTAAAATAACCGATCCTGCAGTATTGTCACTCGTCCAGTTTCGAACTTAAGACGATGTAATCATCCTGAAACCACACACGCCTGGGTTGTCATTTGTGACAGCCCGAACCGCGGTCTTCTACTCAGCGACTACTACAGCATTGTCGCTCCTCTCAGCTCAGACTCAAGACGATGTAGTTCACCCGCCCTTAGTACACGTACGATCTGTCCTTGGGACAACCAAGTCGGCGACTCGAACTAAAGGCTAAGTTTATCACTTTCTTTCAGGAGGCCCAGAAGTGATGCTTTTCTAATCTGGTTACAACTTAGACGCTCAGTCCATCCGCCTCCAACCAACTGCAGCTAATAGTCAGGAGAGTTATCTACGTCCGGTAGCGAATAGCCGGAACACACCAGAGACCAATCACTTTCGGCGTTGAGCAACCTTTCGAGACGCCGTTACTAGACGGCTTCTCCAAAGGTCAGTATCAGATCACAGCACTGAGCAAATATGCAAGCCGTAGTTGAGAAACAAACTTCCAAGATATCACTTCTAATCTTCAAGCCAGCTATTCTCTTTACGAAATCGTACGATTGCAGAAGTAGTTCCTCACCGAGAATAAACACTACGGCTAGCAATCACTCAATACAGCATCTCAAATCTTTAAGTAACGTTTCAATTCACTGAAGACGTTTAACTGTGGTGGTAATTTTCTCAACAGAAATAACAGCTCCCACCAAAAAACCACCCAAACTTATCAAAACTATTCTGCGCTTGATGTTATCATCAACAGCGCACATCCGTGCAAATACTTATCAAAAGGGCGACATCAGTTGCCATGCTTAGACTGTATTTCAACAAGATATGGATTTATTCCAGAATAGGATTTTCAAATGAGTTCATCTTCGAATTTGAGCGGTCGGACCTGCGGTACTGATAGGGACACTCTGGTTCAATTCCTCGAGACTATACTAAAAGTTAACCATCAAGGAAAGACCTACAAGATTCAATTTTGTACACAAATGATTTCAAATTAGAGGAAAATACTGGATCGTGTAAATTTACGAGCACCCTCATATCGAAATGGACATACACCTTGGTAACCATGTCAGAGTCTTTCATAGGTAGAAATAAAGGCCACCCTGAAAGCGGGAATGTACCTTCTCAACTATAAATAGAACAAGGAGATTGCCAAGTTGCTGTCAAAGCCTGGCTCAACCTCCAAAGCGAAACTGGAGTGTAAGATCACCATGAATTACTGTTTTCATTTTATAGTTGCCAGGTCACAGCAATATAAGCGGAAATGAAAAGGCGAGCAAATTCACTCACTTTGGAGCAGCCTAGGAGGTTCCTCCTCTACAATTAAGCGATGCCCTAAGTCCCAAAACACTTAAGCTTACATAAAACAATCTAATATTGTAGCTTGGCCCAACTGCCAATACAGTTTTCATTGGTTCAGTGACCAGACAACAACAAAACTCAACCCAAGCTGAACGATCAAGCTTTTGGAAGCCACCTCTGAAAGCCCTTGTGTCCACTCTCACAGGGTACTCTTCTCTACGAGAAGGGATCACCTACACAAAATTAGACGTCTCAGTGCGGTAGGTGATGCAGTTTTCTTGGCTTCACTTCCTAACTGAATTGCATGCATGATGCGAGGATGGGGCACTCCTTTCTCTGCGGCCACCAACACAAGAAAGATGGTACGGCTCCTCTCGGTAGGTTATCAAATTCATTGGCTAACGTCTCCAAAATTAATTACCTAAAACGGGCAGAGAGGGTTGGTAGACAACTCTGAATTTTGTTACGGCCGTTCGGCTGGGGTTTTATGAGCAATATGCCGTAAATCTGTTGTGTGAACAATGGCCTTCCAGTGACTAAAGCTCAAAGAATCCATAGAGATCTCCAACGCTAACAAATTTTTCTTTCCAATCTGGATAAATTTGAATTTTAATTTCAGTCTCGATATTCATTTATCTTCCAATGTACTTTTTCATTTATCTTGCAATTTTCCAGAATAGACAAGAAGCCGCTGCGAATTCTCCATAATACGCGCTCTCGATACTACTATATTGTTTTATGCTTTCTGGTGCGTCTAGAAAAATGTTGCAGTTTCGATCAACGCATAGAAATATTTGAAAGCTCTCGAATTTCACAGAGCTTTATTTTTTGACACTCAGCCGAAGATATGTATGAACTCTAAGCACTACGATCTGAACGATATTTTATGCTCCGCCCCTACCGTGTTAGATCCAATTCACGTTCGCCTATTTTTGGAAAGTTATTGCCTCATTTTGGGTTAGGTTTCCAGGCATCTGATTGCGTTACAAAATATTGGAGTCTTTCGCCAGCAAATATTATGCATTGGAAGAGTCCTACTCTGCAGATTTTAACACTTTTTTACATTATTTTCGTATGCATGTACTTAAATGGCCAGTCACTAGTGAATCTGGTGCTGACCACAGCTCATGAAATTCTTAATTATTAAAGTACTTATATAGAAAGCTAATGAATTTTTTCAAGCGTTTTAGTCCAGGAAAGTTGTAAGCCTTTTCTGTTTTAGACATTACTTGTGCTATGTGCGTCTATGTAAGGCCGCAGACGGCTTTGGTTCTAGCCGGTATATTCATTCTTAGTTAAAATATCTAAATGACATATTTCCATAAAATTAGAAGAAAAAAAACAATAATATAAGAACAGTGGCATCTGTACGTGAAACGTAAAATTAAAATTCGGTTCAATTGAGCGGGTGCTGAATAAGAACCAGGGTTTCGTTCTGTGTGAAAATAAAAAATTAATCATTTTAGGTCAATGAATAGAGTATGCGTATGTATGTAGCTTTAAGCTGGTAGGTACTATTAATAAAAATTATTTATTGCTGTAAACTTTGCATATTTCTGCTTTTTTTTTATAGATAAATAGTGTCTGTAATTTTTTACTACTATTTAACGAAGATTTTATACTCCTATATAAAAACAAATAAATCTCTTTACTTTTTGTTTATATATTTTTCATACAATGGAACCCTCTATTTTTACCAAACTCCACAATTAATTCGTCC
This sequence comes from Dioctria linearis, assembly GCA_963930735.1. NCBI lineage: Eukaryota > Metazoa > Arthropoda > Insecta > Diptera > Asilidae > Dioctria > Dioctria linearis. The sequence continues at coordinate 183,303,148 of OZ005743.1, forward strand.
TTTGAATAAACATGCCATGCCATCTGTAATTCTGTATAGGTTTAATCGTATACAGTTCAAGTAGAAATAAATTTTGAACGAAAAATAATTTGCACAATGCTACTATACATTGCTTCAGCTCCAACCCACATACACGTCAAACACAAACACACACTTATGAGAAGAAAAAAGACCTGAAACAGCTTGCTGGTAATTTTTGGTATCTGTTTTGCATAATTAAATGCTAATGAGGAACTTTTTCCCATTCAAAACGACTAGAGCGAAAATACAAAAAAAAACCCGCCGTCAGGTCAAATGAAAGATGCATGTCCTTCACCTAGGAGGCACTTTCTCTCATTGCTCCTTAATTTGAATAATGGCCACAATACTATTTTCACACGAGATCGTGACTATTTCTATGCAGAAGGAATCGCGCGCGCAAAACGTTTATCGTTAATCCTTTAAATGCGGAAAAGCATAAGTCATTCAATCAGAGAAACTCTGCAGGGAAAGTCGGAAGCGATTCTCAAGGATAATCTCTCACTTAGGAGGTTATAACTGCTGGATGGAGAGGAGAAAATTTGTTTCGGCTTTTATTGACCTCTTTTCTTAAGTACGATGTTGGCTGAGTGTGAAATCAACAAGGAGAATATAAAAAAAAAATCTCCTTCTTCGGAAATTTAATGGCGGGAGCAGGAACAAGGAAAAAGGAAAACTTCAGCACTTAAACTGATATCTGCAGATTTATGCTGTTTCATAAATTCATAGAAAAACTTTTTTTTTTTTTATTCTTATATATATTTTCGAGAGATGAGAGAATTATATCCTCTTAAATACTTTTACGAGATTTCACCCGGGATGCTTAGGGCTTGGCTAATCGGAAAAAAATGTGTTGGTTCTGGCTAATGAAATTGCAGTAACGATGCTGAGAAGAAAATTGCCATGGCTATTCTTGGAAAAATAAACATTTTTAAGGGTAGAAGTGATTAATTATCCTTGTTCGGAGAGTTGAAATCCTTATAAGAACGCAACGTAGGGAATCTTATGACAATGTTTAACAATAATTTATTGGTGGAAGGAGAGGCGTAAATGGCTCGGAATGATTTTATGGAAAATTCTCTAGAGATAGTGTTTATACGTTACGTGTTACTTGTTTTATTGCCCAACCAGTACGAAGCTAGATAATTAAATATTACATCAATTTCGTCGATCTTTAAATTAATTTCAAATGTGTCGATATGCGAGTTCCCTGCGCAGATTTAATTAAGATACTTTTTGACGAAGTACCGCATTCTGCAAAACAAAAATTCTCTTTCATATGTTGAAATATTTTATTCTCAGCTGAATTTCTCCAATTATCGTGGCAGTTTATTAACACTTACTGACGAATCCCTTTTGGTACATACCTAAAGCAGCCAACTTCTATGGACTTGTGATAGAATGAGTTCATAACACGTGTTATAAAAGTTTAGGCACTAAAAAAAATTTTATATAGTGACATTAAATACCCGTTCTTTTTATTTCTTATTTTTTGATTGTATAATAATTGAAAGCAAGTCGAATTTTAGAAAATATTACAAAACGGATAATGGTACATTATCCTCGATTTACCGTAAAATAATTTTCACGCCTCTCAGAATGCGTTGGATCTTGGATGACGTTCATATGAACCTTTTTTAATTTTTTCCTATCATATTCTTTTTGTAATTTGCAGTTTAGCTAGCGCTTCCCAATATTTGTCGGACACTAGTCACCTCAATAACGCCCATGAAGACGGTAGGGAGGGTTGGGAGTCATAATGCCCAAGAATTTTCAATTGGGCGAGCCTGTGGAATATTTGGAAGGTTGTCCTCATTTGGTTCAAAAGTGATTGTCATTTTTCTGTAACCATTCATTTAGTGTCTTTTTTTTTTGATAATAGTACGGAGTGTGTGCTGTCCAAAAGATCCTGCACATAATTGGCATGCTTTTTAGTCATGAGCTGAATCATTTTTGATAAACACCTTTGGACGTAGACTTCTGAATTAATGGCTTGAATGTTAGGTTTCGTAACACCCGCCGCCTAAATAGTGCAACAAACCAACATTTTGTGCTCAAATTTGGAAACACTTTTGAATTTTATTTGGTCTGGAGTAACTGTTAATGTTATTCATAAAAAAGACCATGGTCTCTAGTCATCCATAATGATCAGTGATCATCTTCACATTTCGCCTTATTAGAGATGAAACGAGAAAAAAAGCAATTAATATAAGCCAAATCTGTTGTAGAAAAAATTATTTATAGCCGGAAGTCCACTAAACCTGCTTATAAGTGTCTAACACTTTTGTAACTCCAAAAATATTTCGCACGTATGAGTATATGTCCATAAAAGAATGCACCAATAGTTGCATTAAAAGATGCATCAACGGATCAACAATCAATATCTTCTCGTATAGTCAAGCTGCTCGGAAGACTCTAAATCACTTCATCATTAAATCAAGAAGAGTCTGGGAGCTCCTGCAAATGTTCAAAACTTTACCGAGGAGACCCAAAAATTATCATCACGTGGGTGCAGGGAGATCAGGGCCATAGAGGCGAAGAAATTTCTGAGAGCCTAACAAACAAACAAAAAAAGAGGAGCAGAAAATTCTTTTATCGGTCTAGAGCCATTTTGTGGTACCAGCAAATATTACGTCAATGTTACTCTAAATAAATTATTAAATCACGACTGTCTCATGACTCTTCTCAGATTACTTCCCCTTGCGGTATTACCTAAACAAGATGGACTTAGCTTAGACTAAATACTGCCGCTTCAGCTAGGATATCCACGAAACTTTGGAGAATCCTGCTCTACAATTACGCAGCAAAAGTCATATTCAAGCGGGCATGTCCTCCATCAAACTATGTATGAGTATGGACCTTCAATCCCAGAAAATTTCTAGAGTTCATCGGCAGTCTTTACCTAGAATGGAGATAATCTTAAAAGGGTAACATATGTAGACTCCTCCACGAATCTAAATCTAATTAGTACACGTCAAATAAACAACTCACTTTTTCAAATAGTGACCTACGCACTTCTACCTTTACAAGTGGACTCAACTCCTTAACTTGTGCACTTAACTGCTACAAACTGATGCAAATCGTTAATAATATTCACAGATTAAGGTTTTATTCTGCTTACAAGTGAGAAATAAGTAACAATAGCCCCGAAGCAGATCCACATACTTACAACTAGCCATACAGAAGATTCTTATTTCCAAATAACCAAATTTTGTCTTCCTACTTAAATAGTTTTCTTCCCAACGCACCCAATTAAAAATAAGAAAACAAAATTCATGAAACGTCTTAATGCTGGAAGGACTAATACATAAATTTTCAAAAAACAAAAAGCTTTCAGTAATGCTTTTAAAAATATTTTCACTGCTATACCTTAAATAAAAAAAAAAAAAAAATCCAATGAAACCACCGACGAATACAGCTCCATTTACCGTTCACCATTCTATAGTGCCCAACAAATTGTTTCATAATATTTAGACACCATTTAACACCGGGAGCTTTAAAAGGTGTCTTACACAAATATTCGCAGAAATCTTAATTAAATCGCTTGTTGCTATAATACCAGACCCCTCCAAGAGTCACGCCAGAAACATTTTAGTAATCCCATTTGTGAAATTAGACGCCTAAAATGTGTTGCTTAGCAAAGAAAGGGATTCATTTAAACTAATTTGAAGAATTATATCGTCCTTATCTGTCGGAGATAACTGGCAAATATGGAATGATCCAGGATCCAACGACACAACATTGCTGTTATTACAGGACCTGGCTGCTGCAAAGAATACAAGACTCGGGGATTCCTTATGGGATAACAAATGTTTTCGCAGGAGAGTAGTTTTAACTGAAACATTTGTTTGTTTTGATCCTTTTGTAGGACCTTCTACTACCAATAGAAGTTTGTATAATCAGGCTATCCCTGGTGCTCAATATCTCTTTCTCTCTCTCTGTCTCTGTCTCTCCGTCTATCTATGATGTTTTTATCTTTCATTGTATTTCGTGTATGATATCATGCAATTGGACGAGACTAGTCTATGTCGCAAATGTTGAATTATTTTTACTACGCTGTGGATTACAACAATATTTGCCATATATTTTGGGTTTTATGTATTTGAAGGATCAAGGAAAGTTATGTTTTGGAAAATAATTGGGACATTTTTCCCTTCCAAGAGAAGGTGTAGATTTTAATTAAAATGGAAAAACAGAAATTCCTTTGAAAAATATTTTCTGATTTTTGTTACTTTTGTTGGTGTTGATTAAATGAATAAATTAATTGAAACATATTTCGGCCAGTCTCTTATAGACGTATAATGTATTGGGGTATAGGGAGTTAAATAAGATAAGTACGAATCTTTGAAGCCATTGCACGTTTATATTAGTTCTATAGCCAATTGAAAAATAAAGTTCTTTATTGAAATATTTACTTCAGCTGTTGTCCTTTTATATAAGATCCAAACATTGATAGCTGATATATCTAAAATATTGAAAAAAGTATGAAGAGGCCATCTGCCAGAACCTGCGTTTACACTACATTTTCGGGCCATTTGCTCAAGTACATCCACACCATACTTTGTACTAAGTATTATAAAATGTTATTGTTTCCGGTAGACGTTTTTATTTATTTCAATTCTTATAGCTGAGACAGACTTGCGGTTTCAATATTGCAGTTTACACTCAATCTGAAGTTTGAACTCAATATGCAAATTGCGAAAAATATACGCAGTATACGCGTATATTGCAATATGTCCTTAGTTATAAACCATAATCATTTAATACGTGAACCTTTTAGATCCGAATTACATACTGCAATGTTGGCTGCAACTTTTTCTAACATTTTATATTTGACACTTGTCAAGTTGAAGTGTCTATTTTTTGAAGTGTCTATTTTTATTTTCCATATATTTGCTCGCATTTTGTACGTGCGTGGAACTTTCTTATCAAATGACAAATTAAACGACAAAATCAAGTGATAAATCAAATGCAAAGTCTCTAATTAATTCTCAGTATCATAAACCGTAAGTGCCTCTCTGAAATTCGATTATTGCAATATGACATAATTGCATATCAATATCTGAATTTGAAAGCGCAATGCTGTCCCAGTATTACATTTTTATGGTTTTATGGCTTAGTAGCATAGCTTTTTTATTGGGTTTGCTTTTATAAATGGTCAGATTTATAAAGTTTTGAAGAATACCGTGTGATTTTAACTTTTTTCGTTTTCCCAATTTTAACTAATTCTTTTCGATTTTTCTTTTTGCAAGTGAAAGGCTTATAAAAAGATTTCTATAGTCATACTTCATCCACAACCCAAATACTACTCTGCTAGCTTAGATACAACAGATTCGCTTAAGGGAATATTCCATCCTCGGGTTTCTTTTTAGCCTTTTTAGCCATTTATAAAATACTTACTTCTGACATCGCATGCTAGCCATATTTGTCTGGTTTATTTCACATGTATTGAGTAAACCAGCATCTGGCTTTAGCTGGGAGCAATTGCTCATCAATTGTTATGTTTTTGTCAGATTTATAACAAGCCTGACTCGGCGAGAGTATACTATCCATTTACAAACCATCTGTAAAGACACATATTAGTACATGTACATTAGAGTCATTTCCCACACAATTATCCTCCTGTTCCTCTCTACTAAAACTTCTATAGTTGAAAAACTTTTCTTGAAAGTCAAAATGTAGGACAATTGTGGTGAAATGCCAAAAAATATATGGAAAAAATATACGCCAAAAAAGAGTGCAGCAAAAGATCAGTATCAGCATCTGGAAAACTACAAAATCACTAAATAGTCTAAGAAAGTGTTCGTAACATTACCAAAATGAAGAAACGCATGAATATTTGCCGCTTTTTTTCTTCTCAGAACAAATAATGCAAATCTTTCAAAATTCCAAGTAAGGCCTTTTCTCCTTCCTGCAACAAGAGTAATTTAATTTATACTGCAAATACGCAGTTCTCACAAGTGTTGTGGAGGGTGGTAGTGATGATCCTAACGCCTTAATAAAAAAAAAACCATCACTGTGTAACCTGTAATCTGCTTAAAAAAAACAACAACAACAAAAAAACATAACTCTGGTAAAGGGAAAACGCCCGAAGGATTTATGTCTTCCGTCCTTTAAATTTACGTGCCCGAATAATAATAAGGGATGGGTCGTTTCCTTTATTGGCTCTGGGAATTGCTGCGCATCATGTCCTCAGAATTAAAATGAAAGTCATTTTCAATTCATCACTTTTCTGATCATTTACATAAAAGAACAACTCACAAAAAGGCCCAACGAAAACTTTCGGATAAATTAAATACTAAAGTAACTTGAACAGAACACAAACAAAATTTTACTCACTCCCGCCAAGCCCTACCCTACCCCCGGAAAGTATCTTCTATATGAATACAATGAAGGACAACAGTTGTTGTTGTTGGTTGTGATAAAAATCGATATTTTCAACAGCTTCTTCCAAATTAATCCTTAAAACTGTGAAAATCAGAGGAAGATACAAAAAATAAGAAATTGTCATAGATTTAGTATAGTAGAGAATGACATAAATTGGGAGGTGTACATTTTTTGTCAGAACTCTAAAGAATATTTTTATTTCACATACACACTATTATTGGTATTGTAATACCTCAAGGAATTTAGAGCGGAAGCGATAGTTCTCCATCGAATCCTATTTCGTCTGATAGCTATCAAGCTCACTGAATGATCTATCAAGTGATGCGACTTGTGTTAAAACTGTCGTCCCTTGTCTTATAGTTGGTCCCCTAAACATTATGTTTCTTTCAGGTTACAGTCTAGTATGACCTGCTTGCCGAAAGTGGTCCATCTAACACATACATACATGTATCTACTTATATTACCCTTTTCAAATTAAGTTCATATAGTCGCTGCCACTCCTCTAAGCAAAATTTACAGAAATCTGTCGGGGGCTTAGCGTGAGCACCTAGCTGTTAGCCTTAGTTTCACGGCAGTCTTAGTACACGGATTAGTATTTAGGCGACAATCAACGCCCTCATGAGGCAGAGTATATTATATTCTGTCGCGATGAGTACCAGTTTATGTCATTGCATGCTTGACATTGGCCTTACTGGTCGAAACGAGACCCATCTAAAATCTCTGCCAATCTCTGGCTCACGGCACCCGGTTGATTTAGCGCAATTCTTCGCCGAAAGCCAATCCTCTAAGCGTACATTAATAAGCGATCATCCTTCAGATCCTCGGGCGTAGTATGCAATTATGAAAAGGATATACTCCTCTGTTCAAAGAAGAAATATCCGCCCAAGTCATGCAGACTCAGACAATCGCTCTCTGACCGAATATGGGCCACTACATCCACCACGATGCTCCCATCAAGTGGCGTTCTCCATGTTGAGGCGAATAGCGCTACTATAGTGACACTATCCAGGGCTTCTCAAACCCGTGGTACCAAATTACCAATGCCGGCTACCCAATTGATATGGCCTTGGGCCTGACTCCCTCCCATCATGCCTAATAAAAATATTGTTACCACCTTATAATTGACATGTTCACTGTTGATATTTTGAAAAGGTACTTCCCGAATCTCATCTACTGTTCCCAGTGTTTGGAATACTAAGAAGAAATCTAGCGGCGAGACACCTAGTGATTTCTGGCCCATTAACATCTCAGCTTTTCTACCAAATATCCTCGAAAAACTCGTATATAATCAGATTCTTGTTTGGGTGGAGTTGAACAGATTTCTGACTGCATGGCATTCTGGATTTTGAACTTTTTGCAGTTGTTAAACTGAAGTATTAAAAGTTGCTATAAATACATCAAGGCTGTCATGAATAATAATGATTTTAGCATTTTATTTCTCTTGTACTTCTCTAAGACCTTTGTGTACTTTGTGGTGTTCCTCAGGGGTCCGTAATTGGGCTATTTTATTAATGATCTTCCTTTTGTAGTTAAGAATATGAAGGTACACTTCTATGCTGCTAAGGCGTGGATATAAGAGGAAAGGGGGCAATGGCTGCAATTGCCGCCTTGAGTCTCAATTTAACTTCTTATTTATAAAACTATTACTAATTAATTCGATTATTATTAACTAACCGCTAACCCGGGATCTACGGTACAAACTTAAATCAAGCATAAAATCAAGACCAGCAAGTGACAGTAGAGAAATTCTCTGTCGTATTTTCATTGCTTCTTAGAAAATTTGTAACGAAAAGATCGTAAATATTTCATACGTATTTTTACTACACACCCATTGATCATTCTTTTGAAACCAGTACTCAACAGCAAACTCCGAGATAATCAAAACATAACACAACAGATGACCTATGGGCGCACTACCATCCAATACTGAGGTGCATAGTTGGAAATTTTCTCAGCTGAAGTGTGATATAAATGCATTTCGAAGTGTTCTGGCGCTCCTTTACATATTGAGACTTTAGAAGTCTTTTTTAATTTTTTACACACTAATCAAAAGACCAGAACAGATTTCTTGGAAGATAGGTGAGTCTCACTCAAAAAAACAAGGAAAATAATTATTCTAATGTCAACCGGCAATTCAGCCAAATGTTAGGAAAATTACAAAGAAAAAACTGTAGAAATATATGTAGGTGCAAAAACAGTATCAGGATAAAATAAAGAAAATCCACAAGAGGATCTCATAACTACTAGCCGCTGTTTCATTTTATGACTCCCAAAGAAATTTTATCAGGTGTCTCATCAATTCCAAAATTAGTTCTTTTGTAGCGTCCAGGTGTCTCACCAACCGACTAGCAATCTACTGCCAAAAAACCGACATCGGGTCGGCTTGATTCCAGCGCACGTTCATGCTATCACAAGGACAGTCTGGATAGAAGAGCTCACTTACTCGACAAATTGACTAAGGGTCAGCTCCCTGTCTCAATCAAGCGGACTCAGGGCATTCACACTCTTCTCAGGTTCCAAAGTTGATCACCATTAATCTGGTTGTGATCGAATATTCGATCAACCGCAGTAATCAGACAACCAGGACGTACCGTTGCCTACGGTGCAGCGGATAGGCAAGACACCAGCCACCTGCGTTAAGTGGACTTTCAAGACGTCATTCGGTACCTCGCAATTAGCCTTCAAGTCAGCGGTTTCCTGTGACACACAATTGCGGCCATTATTCTCCTAGCAACTGTTGACATTACGGCAAAGAGTCATACATCCAAACCGTCCAAAGGAAGCTTCTATATGCAGATTGCATATGCTTCCATTTACCGCTAAGTAATTTTTCAACCCTGTATTCCTAAAGACAAGTGCAGTCCAGTATGTTCCTACGACCTGCCATTTTTAACCATTTTTATGGTGTACTTCGGGGAAATTTCTTTTACTTTTAATCATGGCACATTTCGCTTAGAGTTATCTAACCCAAACAGATTAATTTTTCACTCTTTTTACCATGAAGTATTTTGTCATTTTTTCCAAAGACAATCGAAACATGGCGCTTAGGCAAACAGGCTATGTGGGATATTTTTCTTGAATGGCTTGAAGGTAAGGCGTCTTAAGGTAAAGATACACGGTAAGAGACTTTTGGTCTCCAGTCTCCGGTTCACAGAGACTAAAATCTTCGAAATTTTTACATGGCAAGAGACTTTTGTCTCTGGAGACCAACAACTTAGGTCTCCGGAGACCATAATAAAAAAGTCTCCAGAAACAACTCTCCGAAGTCTATATACCAAATTCGAAGTTTGACTTCTATAGATCTCCAGAGATCTTCGATAATTGTCAACCAAGAGATGGTTAGAAAGAATTAACTCAAAAGTTATGAATATTTTTATGTAATGGGAAAAGTAAAAAACCTTAAAAAACTATATCCTTGGCGTATTTTACGGTATAAAAGATAACACAAAAAATGTGTGCACGCGTTTTTTTTTCTCAAAAATAACCACTCTATTGACGAAACAAATTTTCTGCCCTAAATCCATTATTAATTTTTTTAATTATTATTTTTTTTATTAATTTCTTTGTAACAATTTGTCAAACTCACACCACCTTATTCTTTTTCCTGTCCGAGTCGACCTACACTTAACTGACCAGAACACACAAATAGTCTTCGGAGACCTGGAAACGACAAATGAACAAACTTCGGAGACCGGAGACCGATTTCGTTTATGTTTTATGATTTCGTTTATGTTTTCACACTTATTTTTTGCATTCAAAATAACTATACGAAATAGTTTATAAACCCAGTAAATACCTACCTCCCTATATATATATATGTAATAGAGCGTTCCATTTCGATTTCATATGCTTAATATGCAGAGTATATTTTCCAAACTAATTATAGCTCAAACGTTTACAACAATGAACCTGAAGCCCTCAATAAGAGAATTTAAGAAAACAAAAATTTGTTACAGGAGAGTAGAAATAATGATGTGACTGCGATAAATTTGATCGACGAAAAAGGAAACGTAAAGCAAAATTCTCCTTCACGAAGAACTTTTTGCAAAGTTGTTGATTTCATTTTAATTCTTGAAAGAAATCTGAAGAGTTTCTATTCTATCCCCTCCTGCGTCTGCTTGTTGTAACAACTGTGCCGGATCAAAGTAAGAGAGGTTGTCGGATGTAGCAATAAAGTTTTAAAGTCCTTTTGGAAATTATTTTCTATGGAGAAAAATGGGAGACATTTATAGGATTCCTTGAGGTTTTTAACTTTTAATTAAATTTTAAAGTGAACTTTCGTATTAGTGCAGGGCTTTTTGTTTTTGTCTTTCCATTTTTGTTTATTTTTTTATATATACCTATATATTGTTGCAGACGGTCGCTGGCGCATACTGAAAAAATGGATATTGTGTAGTACTATTTGAGACTGGTTCGTAAATAAGGCTAATTTTACTCGTTTAGTTCATATAGAATTTAACTTGATTTTATTGACTAGAGTAAAAGAAATTTATTTTTTTATTCGTTTTATTAGGAATTCTTTGCTTGTTTGGTTTTGTGTCTCGCTGTGTTTTAAATATAAGAAGAGAAACACTTTTATTTTCAATTCTGAGAAGAAATTTTGTTGGTTGCTATAAAGTATTTTCTGTTAATTATTGTCTATCACAGCAAGCTTCTAAATAAACTATCCAGCCGTTATAATTTTTCGAATAGTGCTGTTAACCTAATGAAAAGTTTTCTTATCCAGAGAGCTCAAAATCTAACTCTTGGGAATGGTATTCCTTTATCTTTTATTTCACCTGTGGAGTTCCACAGGGATCTATCCTAGGTCCACTGGGTTTCAGTTTGTGCGACGAATATTAATGTTCCTCTACAAACTGCTTTTCCTTCTTATTTGCGCTAAATGATTCAGCCTTTGAATACCAATAGAGGATATAAATTTCGACTGCCCACTGTATTTGAAGGATCTCACATTATTCAGGCCATATGTTGTAAATTTGGTTTTAGATTTAAGTATGCAGATTTACCTTTTTACTTATTTACTAATCTTCTTGATTTGTTTAATTTTCTTACTTTTCTTGTCAATATTTTTCTTTCTTTTCAAATAACGGATCAAATATCTTCGTTAATTTCTAGCAGTCATTTAGTTATACTTGGGATAACATACTCTATTTTTTATTTATAGTTTTAGTTCTTAGATTAACTTGGTATCTTATGTGTCCAAATTTTTCCCCTTATTACATGAATACTTACTATGACATTGTAAACATTGAAGTATTTTTTACATCTTAATAAATAATAATAATAAAATAATAATGATATGTGTCAATGATGACAATAATAATTTTAATCTAAGAGCAAACATAGTTTGTCACACTACTTACATTAAATTTTAAATATCATAATCGTTATTATGCTCTGAGCAAAATTTGTCTTGAATTCAAAAATGTTGTACTTGCTTTTTACGCTTACCTGAAATAGATAAAAAAAAAACAAATCAGAAAGTACCTATCAATTCTTATTTTTAATCAAAATTATATGTGATAACAGAAAAAATGTAAATACTGAAATTGGAGATCAGTCGCCAGTTGACATTTTAATGACAGCTGATCGCATTTTATTTGTTATCACCATCTGGTCGCAATATTTTGTCAGATTAACTGGACGAACAGCTGATTACATATTTTCATCAATATGCCATATACAGGGTGTTTTCGGGTCAGAGGTCCATAAGAAATGAGATTATTGTGTAAAAACAAAACAAAAAATTGTATGCAGAGGAGAGTCCATTTCAAGTCTCCATCGTTTTGGGAGTTACGGAATGATTAAGAAAATTAGCTAGATTTTCAAAAAACACCATGTGTCTGAGAAAGTATAAGGTGCACTGTAGCTTATTGTATGTAGAGCCTCATGCCTTTCCAAGTTTAGTTTAACTTGTTTCTAATATTTCATTTTATTGAATTTGTTGAAATATTTGTAGATTTAAGAGGATTCAGAACATCTGCAAGTTTCGTACATTTTTCAATGCGAATTTCTGGCAAACTAAGTATATGTAGCAGAATAATTATTTATATCTTATATTAAAGATAAAGAAGGGATATAGTAAACAACGTCGATAAAAATTTAAAAAAAGTATTAGAATGGAAATATTAGCTTGGAAACTTGTAAAAATGGTAAAAATTTAAGTTTTTTAAATTAAATTCCAGTTAATAAGGTATCGTCATTTCTTTAGATTGTGACTATTTTAGAAGATAAAGCGGAAATCTAGCAAAAAATGTCGAGTGTTTCATTTTTAATTGCGCTCTAAATTGTAATATTTCATTGAAAGTTGTTGAAATACTAAGTAAAATAGTATTTTAACAATAATGTGCAAAAAAAAAATTAGAAAAGTTAATTCTCGTTAAAAAATTTCAATTTATTTGAACTGCAAATATTCATTTTTCGTCTTAAATTGTATAAATTTGTCAAATGTTGGGTTTCTGTTTTTACACTAGATGTCACTAATGCAGTCTATGGTCTAGCTTTAGTCTAATTTTATTTGAATTTCCTCACTTTCAGTGTCCTTTAAACCTACATATAGTAAAATCTACAGATTTCGAGGGTATGTGAATTGAAACTTTTGCTGAGTACTGATTTAAGTTTTTTTTTTTTTATTATTGAATTATTTTGAATTAACTGTGACATTTAGACTTAGGATTTTAGAATTTTTTTTAAATTTTTGAACGGAAAAAAAATTAATTTGTTTAATTTTATTGAGCTTTTACAAACAAACCGTCACTACCTTCTTTCTGTGAGCACTTAAGACTTTAAAATTGTGTACACAAATTTTTTACAAGAATCAGAGTTCTAAAGTCTATACTGCACAAAACCAGGAAAACCAGTTAAAACCAAATTAAAAAATTTTGTTTTTTTTTTTATTTAAATATATCGATATTGGTTGAAAACACGTTGTAATTTCAAAAATGTACACTAAATACGGCATCTGACAATTTTGGAGGGGAGTTACCATACAAAAATTCAATTTTTTCACCTATACTGGGAAAAGGATCTGTCCCAGATGTTTTTATAGTACCGAAGAGAGTATCAGTTAAGATCAAGAGAACCTTTCTAGAAATAACATCGGCAAACAGCTTTAACAATGCATCGAAACACAGGTGGCGGCTAAAGTTTGTGGGTATTAATTTAACGTTTTGTACAATTAGCAGAAAGTTCCACACGAAACCGATCACCTTGGAACCCGACCATCTCCGATTGTGAAGAAACTTTTACAGATTGTAGGGAATACCAAAAGAACTCACCCACATTTTTTTGTTTTCGCCTTCTACCGCCCACGCCCTCGCTAGTGGGGTTAGAAATATCGTAATTTCACGATGAAGCGTTATTTTCATAAAATCAAGTGAGAACGGAGCAACCGATTTTTTGAGGCCAGCCATTCCCTTTAACTCGTACACGAATTTGTCTATTTCTTTACTATTTTCGACACTCTCGTAGACCCACTTTTCGTCATCACAGCGAGCTGAAATTTAGTACACAGGTTCACGTTGCGTGACAATTGAATCTATCAAAATTTGAACAGGAAATTTCCATGGAAAACCCGGAAATTCGGGAAAAATCATTTGAAATTTGGTACAAATTTCCGAAAAAATTTAGTCGGAATTTTCCGACTTTTCCGGTAAAAAAGTTTTCTAAATTATGCAGGATCAAGTTTCCTATCAACTGGCATCATTACTTTCTCTCCGGCAATGGTGAAAACTTGCACAAAAAATCGAGGAAAATTCATGTAAAATGCTTTTCCGGAGTTTTTCCGACCAAGGAAGCGTTTGAGCGTTTTGCAACATAAGACAAAGTTGTAGAGCGAAATGAGTTGCATAATAATTTTTACTCGAATAAATTTTTTGAAAATCAGTGTCCTTTCAGTCGTCATAAAATTGTTTTAAAATATCTCCATGCAGCACGTAATAACAATTCAGTTAACGTGAAAAAGGCAGAAAATAAAATAAATAAAAAACGAGTTTTCAAACAAAACTGAGGCCAAGCCGCATGAAATAGTAGAAAATAAACTTTTCTTCACACACAGAGGTGGACTCAGATTTTATTCGCTGACAATCACCGATATATTTCAGTATGATCAATCAGAGGTAATAAGAGATTTGATTCATGAAGAGAAAGAATATTCAAGAGAAATGTCCCAATCAAAAAATCTGAGTCCACCTCTGTGTGTGAAGAAAAGTTTATTTTCTACTTTTTCATGCGGCTTGGCCTCAGTTTTGTTTCAAAACTCGTTTTTTACTTATTTTATCTAATTCAAATGCCAAACGAAGCTTAATACTTAATATTTCTGATAAAAAAATATAGCGGGACTAAATGAAAAAAAAAATTGGTTAATAATAGTATTTTTTCCCCAAACAAATAGTATTATTCACTAGAGAGGACTTCTAGCACTTTTTTTCTATTTTTATTTTGAAGCTTGAAATAATAACTATCTATCTGTGTTCAAAAAATTACGATGGCGTTTTTGAGATATGATTTTCTAAAGTCATCGTATACCCAACGTAAACTGTATTGGAGCAAACCACCCCCACCCAAAATCTCAACTAAATATTCTTCGATCTGCAAAATTTCTTTTGTTACTTTTTTTTGTGATTTATTTCTGAGTTTTTAGCAAATTCCTCTCCTTCGTTCTGAGAATTAATTTTCGACGCCCATTATTTCTGTCTGAAAGATTCATTTCGAAACTTAAATCCATTTTTTTTCCTTTTTTATGAATGCACGCTTGTCAGGAGATTATCTATACAAAATTTTAGGAAGAACAGATATCATTTATCATTTAGAAATAATAAAAACTATAAACATTTTACTTTCCGCCATCTACCGGCGCTGTTTGAAAACTCACGCACATCATACTTATAGAATCCATATATCTCCTCTGTAGTTTGCATTTTATCTGAATGAATTTGATGCTTTAGTTCATGTTCTGCGTGGATACTTTTTGGAAAGAACTAAGCGAGAACATGAGAAAAAATTAGTTACTTTGTTTCCTCCCCACTTTTCGATCGATTTGGCGCCAGAAACCGTTATATTTGAATTAGTGAATCCATATTTTTACTAAATTATGCCACCTCTCGGAACTTTTTTGAACCATCGCTAACATGTTATTATAGGCATATTAACCCTTGATTGGTCTGCTATTTCAAAACAAAACTACAACAAAAAAGTACTAGAGGTCCCTAGTAGAAAAAAATACATTCCCCTCAGTGCAGTGCTCCCATACAGGTTACTTTGAGTATACGGTGACTTTGAAAAATCTTATTTCAAAAACGAAGCCGAACGCCATCGCAAGTTTTTGTGCATTGAAAGATATTATTTCAACCTTTAAAATAAAAATAGAAAACAAAAACAGTGCTAGAAGTCCTCTCTAGTGAATAATACTAT
>OZ005743.1:183319163-183369237 GCA_963930735.1 Dioctria linearis
TAACTATACGAAATAGTTTATAAACCCAGTAAATACCTACCTACCTATATATATATATGTAATAGAGCGTTTCATTTCGATTTCATATGCTTAATATGCAGAGTATATTTTCGAAACTAATTATAGCTCAAACGTTTACAACAATGAACCTGAAGCCCTCAATAAGAGAATTTAAGAAAACAAAAATTTGTTACAGGAGAGTAGAAATAATGATGTGACTACGATAAATTTGATCGACGAAAAAGGAAACGTAAAGCAAAATTCTCTTTCACGAAGAACTTTTTGCAAAGTTGTTGATTTCATTTTAATTCTTGAAAGAAATCTGAAGAGTTTCTATTCTATCCCCTCCTGCGTCTGCTTGTTGTAACAACTGTGCCGGATCAAAGTAAGAGAGGTTGTCGGATGTAGCAATAAAGTTTTAAAGTCCTTTTGGAAATTATTTTCTATGGAGAAAAATGGGAGACATTTATAGGATTCCTTGAGGTTTTTAACTTTTAATTAAATTTTAAAGTGAACTTTCGTATTAGTGCAGGGCTTTTTGTTTTTGTCTTTCCATTTTTGTTTATTTTTTCATATATACCTATATATTGTTGCAGACGGCCGCTGGCGCATACTGAAAAAATGGATATTGTGTAGTACTATTTGAGACTGGTTCGTAAATAAGGCTAATTTTACTCGTTTAGTTCAAATAGAATTTAACTTGATTTTATTGACTAGAGTAAAAGAAATTTATTTTTTTATTCGTTTTATTAGGAATTCTTTGCTTGTTTGGTTTTGTGTCTCGCTGTGTTTTAAATATAAGAAGAGAAACACTTTTATTTTCAATTCTGAGAAGAAATTTTGTTGGTTGCTATAAAGTATTTTCTGTTAATTATTGTTTATCACAGCAAGCTTCTAAATAAACTATCCAGCCGTTATAATTTTTCGAATAGTGCTGTTAACCTAATGAAAAGTTTTCTTATCCAGAGAGCTCAAAAACTAACTCTTGGGAATGGTATTCCTTTATCTTTTATTTCACCTGTGGAGTTCCACAAGGATCTATCCTAGGTCCACTGGGTTTCAGTTTGTGCGACGAATATTAATGTTCCTCTACAAACTGCTTTTCCTTATTATTTGCGCTATATGATTCAGCCTTTGAATACCAATAGAGGATATAAATTTCTACTGCCCACTGTATTTGAAGGATCTCACATTATTCAGGCCATATGTTGTAAATTTGGTTTTAGATTTAAGTATGCAGATTTACCTTTTTACTTATTTACTTATCTTCTTGATATGTTTAATTTTCTTACTTTTCTTGTCAATATTTTTCTTTCTTTTCAAATAACGGATCAAATATCTTCGTTAATTTCTAGCAGTCATTTAGTTATACTTGGGATAACGTACTCTATTTTTTATTTATAGTTTTAGTTCTTAGATTAACTTGGTATTTTATGTGTCCAAATTTTTCCCCTTATTACATGAATACTTACTATGACATTGTAAACATTGAAGTATTTTTTACATCTTAATAAATAATAATAATAAAATAATAATGATATGTGTCAATGATGACAATAATAATTTTAATCTAAGAGCAAACATAGTTTGTCACACTACTTACATTAAATTTTAAATATCATAATCGTTATTATGCTCTGAGCAAAATTTGTCTTGAATTCAAAAATGTTGTACTTGCTTTTTACGCTTACCTGAAATAGATAAAAAAAAAACAAATCAGAAAGTACCTATCAATTCTTATTTTTAATCAAAATTATATGTGATAACAGAAAAAATGTAAATACTGAAATTGGAGCTCAGTCGCCAGTTGACATTTTAATGACAGCTGATCGCATTTTATTTGTTATCACTATCTGGTCGCAATATTTTGTCAGATTAACTGCACGAACAGCTGATTACATATTTTCATCCATATGCCATATACAGGGTGTTTTCGGGTCAGAGGTCCATAAGAAATGAGATTATTGTGTAAAAACAAAACAAAAAATTGTATGCAGAGGAGAGTCCATTTCAAGTCTCCATCGTTTTGGGAGTTACGGAATGATTAAGAAAATTAGCTAGATTTTCAAAAAACACCATGCGTCTGAGAAAGTATAAGGTGCACTGTAGCTTATTGTATGTAGAGCCTCATGCCTTTCCAAGTTTAGTTTAACTTGTTTCTAATATTTTATTTTATTGTATTTGTTGAACTATTTGTAGATTTAAGAGGAGTCAGAACATTTGCAAGTTTCGTACATTTTTCAATGCGGATTTCTGGCAAACTAAGTATATATAGCAGAATAATTATTTATATCTTACATTAAATAAATAAAAAGATTACTCTTTTGGACTTTTTACCGGGTTCAAGAAAGAATATTTTGGGATACTCTACTAAATTAAAGATAAAGAAGGGATATAGTAAACAACGTCGACAAAAATTTAAAAAAAGTATTAGAATGGAGATATTAGCTTGGAAACATGTAAAAATGGTAAAAATTTAAGTTTTTAAATTAAATTCCAGTTAATAAGGTATCGTCATTTCTTTAGATTGTGACTATTTTAGAAGATATAGCAAAAAATGTCGAGTGTTTCATTTTTAATTGCGCTCTAAATTATAATATTTTATTGAAAGTTGTTGAAATACTAAGTAAAATAGTAGTTTAACAATAATGTGCAAAAAAAAATTTAGAAAAGTTAATTCTCGTTAAAAAATTTCAATTTATTTGAACTGCAAATTTTCATTTTTCGTCTTAAATTGTATAAATTTGTCAAATGTTGGGTTTCTGTTTTTACACTAGATGTCACTAATGCAGTCTATGGTCTAGCTTTAATCTAATTTTATTTGAATTTCCTCACTTTCAGTGTCCTTTAAACCTACATATAGTAAAATCTACAGATTTCGAGGGTATCTGAATTGAAACTTTTGCTGAGTACTGACTTAAGTTTTTTTTTTTTATTATTGAATTATTTTGAATTAACTGTGACATTTAGACTTAGGATTTTAGAATTTTTTTAAATTTTTGAACGGAAAAAAAATTAATTTGTTTAATTTTATTGAGCTTTTACAAACAAACCGTCACTACCTTCTTTCTGTGAGCACTTAAGACCTTAAAATTGTGTACACAAATTTTTTACAAGAATCAGAGTTCTAAAGTCTATACTGCACAAAACCAGGAAAACCAGTTAAAACCAAATTAAAAAATTTTGTTTTTTTTTTTATTTAAATATATCGATATTGGTTGAAAACACGTTGTAATTTCAAAAATGTACACTAAATGCGGCATCTGACAATTTTGGAGGGGAGTTACCATACAAAAATTGAATTTTTTCACCTATACTGGGAAAAGGATCTGTCCCAGATGATTTTATAGTACCGAAGAGAGTATCAGTTAAGATCAAGAGAACCTTTCTAGATATAGCATCGGCAAACAGCTTTAGCAATGCATCGAAACACAGGTGGCGGCTAAAGTTTGTGGGAATTAATTTAACGTTTTGTACAATTAGCAGAAAGTTCCACACGAAACCGATCACCTTGGAACCGGACCATCTCCGATTGTGAAGAAACTTTTACAGATTGTAGGGAATACCAAAAGAGCTCACCCACATTTTTTTGTTTTCGCCTTCTACCGCCCACGCCCTCGCTAGTGGGGTTAGAAATATCGTAATTTCACGATGAAGCGTTATTTTCATAAAATCAAGCGAGAACGGAGCAACCGATTTTTTGAGGCCAGCCATTCCCTTTAACTCGTACACGAATTTGTCTATTTCTTTACTATTTTCGACACTCTCGTAGACCCACTATTCGTCATCACAGCGAGCTGAAATTCGGTACACAGGTTCATGTCGCGTGACAATTGAATCTATCAAAATTTGAACCGGAAATTTCCATGGAAAACCCGGAAAATCGGGAAAAATCATTTGGAATTTGGCACAAATTTCCGAAAAAATTTAGTCGGAATTTTCCGACTTTTCCGGTAAAAAAGTTTTCTAAATTATGCAGGATCAAGTTCCCTATCAACTGGCATCATTACTTTCTCTCCGGCAATGGTGAAAACTTGCACAAAAAATCGAGGAAAATTCATGTGAAACGCTTTTCCGGAGTTTTTCCGACCAAGGAAGCGTTTGAGCGTTTTGCAACCTAAGACAAAGTTGTAGAGCCAAATGAGTTGCATAATAATTTTTACTCGAATAAATTTTTTGAAAAACTGATAATAATAATTCAGTGTCTTTTCAGTCGTCATAAAATTGTTTTAAAATATCTCCATGCAGCACGTAATAACAATTCAGTTAACGTGAAAAAGGCAGAAAATAAAATAAGTAAAAAACGAGTTTTCAAACAAAACTGAGGCCAATCCGCATGAAAAAGTAGAAAATAAACTTTTCTTCACACACAGAGGTGGACTCAGATTTTATTCGCTGACAATCACCGATATATTTCAGTATGATCAATCAGAGGTAATAAGTGATTTGATTCATGAAGAGAAAGAATATTCAAGAGAAATGTCCCAATCAAAAAATCTGAGTCCAACTCTGTGTGTGAAGAAAAGTTTATTTTCTACTTTTTCATGCGGCTTGACCTCAGTTTTGTTTGAAAACTCGTTTTTTACTTATTTTATCTGATTCAAATGCCAAACGAAGCTTAATACTTAATTTTTCTGATAAAAAATATAGCAGGACTAAATGAAAAAAAAATTGGTTAATAATAGTATTTTTTTTCCAAACAAATAGTATTATTCACTAGAGAGGACTTCTAGCACTTTTTTTCTATTTTTATTTTGAAGCTTGAAATAATAACTATCTATCTGTGTTCAAAAAATTACGATGGCGTTTTTGAGATATGATTTTCTAAAGTCATTGTGTACCCAACGTAAACTGTATTGGAGCAAACCACCCCCACCCAAAATCTCAACTAAATATTCTTCGATCTGCAAAATTCCTTTTGCTATTTTTTTTTTGTGATTTATTTCTGAGTTTTTAGCAAATTCCTCTCCTTCGTTCTGAGAATTAATTTTCGACGCCCCATTATTTCTGTCTGAAAGATTCATTTCGAAACTTAAATCCATTTTTTTTTCTTTTTTATGAATGCACGCTTGTCAGGAGATTATCTATACAAAATTTTAGGAAGAACAGATGTCATTTATCATTTAGAAATAATACAAACTATAAACATTTTACTTTCCGCCATCTACCGGCGCTGTTTGAAAACTCACGCACATCATACTTATAGAATCCATATATCTCCTCTGTAGTTTGCATTTTATCTGAATGAATTTGATGCTTTAGTTCATGTTCTGCGTGGATACTTTTTGGAAACGACTAAGCGAGAACATGAGAAAAGATTGGTTATTTTGTTTCCTCCCCACTTTTCGGTCGATTTGGCGCCAGAAACCGTTATATTTGAATTAGTGAATCCATATATTTACTAAATTATGCCACCTCTCGGAACTTTTTTGAACCATCGCTAACATGTTATTATAGGCATATTAACCCTTGATTGGTCTGCTATTTCAAAACAAAACTACAACAAAAAAGTAAAGTACTAGAGGTCCCTAGTAGAAAAAAAATACATTCCTCTCAGTGCAGTGCTCCCATACAGGTTACTTTGAGTATACGGTGACTTTAAAAAATCGTATTTCAAAAACGAAGCCGAACGCCATCGCAAGTTCTTGTGCATTGAAAGATATTATTTCAACCTTTAAAATAAAAATAGAAAACAAAAACAGTGCTAGAAGATCTCTCTAGCGAATAATACTATTTTTTTTGAAAAACAAAATACTATTATTAACCAACAATTTTTTTTTCGTTTAGTCCTGCTATATCTTTTAATCAGAAATATTAACCATTAAGCTTCATTTGGCATTTGAATCAGAAAACTCGGTCGCTCTGTCCTCGAGACATAATTTTTTGTAAGTTATTTTTATTTTTGCATGTCCGTCCGATCGATAACTAAAGAACGTATTCACTTAGAGGGCTGATTTTTTGTACGCGATTTTTTAAACAAATTTTAGATTTAACTTCCAAAATGCGACAAAACGGGTAACTCTTTCGTATGGTTGCCATACAAATATTTAATTTTTGACAATATATGTACATATTTGGGCACTGCTTGAGAATGTGTAGACGCAGTGCTGAAATGTTAGTCAAACATTTTCCAAAAAATTTTAAATAAAATATCATAAATTCACAAAATCGGGCAACCCGTTCTTTGTGTTGCCCTACAAAATTTAATGTTTTTTACGTATACTGCAAAAACGTTCTAAAATAGATACGAAAAACAACTTTTAACAATCAAACTTGCACAGAGGGGCAATGATACGTAATTATATATGGGCATTCATTTATAGGTACTATCGTATGAGTTGGTCTTAGACATATTCTTTTTTTTTTTGTATAAATACTGACATATTTCTACTCTCTATACTAGAACCAAATTCACACAAAGGTATAAAGTAAATAATACAATACAATAGGCACACACACAAATAATAAAACTTATAAAAAATCCAACAATTGAAAGCAGAAATAACTTTTCCAATGAAAAAACTTTCGACTGGGAAACTGCTCCAAACAACTTTTCTACAAAAATCATAAAAGTAAAACTCTCTTTCAAACATCCGGTTATAAGTTGCTAAATTGATTTCACAGCTCACAAATTTAATTTTACGAGCCCTCCCCCTCTTCTGCATTATTCCCAACCAATTTGACTTGAACAACATTTTGTGTGCTTCTAAAGTTTGTTAAAATCAAAGCCCAGCTTAGTGTGGGCATTTTTTGCTGCCTTGTTTAGTGGTAATTAGGTCGTTCTAAAGCGTTAAACATATATGTAAGTGTGTGTGTGTGCATGTGTGTGTCTTATTCTTCGAGCGAATAAAAGTAGATTTAACCAAATTGTCACGGTTCACAGATTCACAAACACATAAACATGCGCGCAGAAATAACAAATTAGAAAACATTATGAAATTCGTTTTGCCGTCAGACGACTTTCCTATTGCCAATTAAGTGAGTTAGCTACCAAAAAACAATTCCGTTAGATATTTACGATCTTATGTGCTCAGCAATATCTCAGCGGCACACGCTTTTCCCAGCCCAAATAAAGCCACCTAATAGAGACACCACAAATTAGGGCTATTTGTATACCGGAAATGGAAGAAGGCACAAATACATCAAACAAGTAATCACCTAAAGTATCTGGAAAGCTTAAGTTGCCTATCTCAGCACCGACTTAACAGATTTCTTGGAGGGGGAGACGGAAGGACACATGCTACAAACATATAGCTGCAATAGTAGAAGGAATCCTCTAGGGCAAAGCGAATTATACTTTCGACATTTTCACATAGTCCCGCTTCCTTTAGCTTACTACCCCCCCCCCCCCACCCTCTTCTCCAAAAACTTTCTTATATTACGTATTTTCCTATCCCTTTATTACTCACCAATTTACGATTGTAGTATAACTGTATCTCTGCTTAACTATCTGCTTTAATCCCATGTTTCCTGGATGTATCCTAGCCATTCCAAATAGCTGAGTGAGTTTGGTCGCTTCAATCATTTTTATGTTTTTCTCCTTTCTCTCTCTCTTCCAGGCTCAAACATCACTTTACGGCGACGGATGAACTCGTTAAGAAATTGGACAGGAAAATGTAAAACTCACGTGATATACTGCGCATAGTGTGTGTATAGTGATGGTGAAGGATACACAGGCTGTCATTGAGACGATTTTCGTTTTGGTGATCCTTTTGAACGGTGAGTTGTGTCGTAAAATTTTTTATTAAATTTCGTTTATTGTTGTCGCTATAAGTTCTATGGAATTTTCAATTTAACGTCAATGTCATTTTACTGGGGTGTATACAAATAAATCCAGTCATTCTCAAGGACTCTTTTCTATATATATTTTCTTGCTTATTTTGCTGTTTTATATTGCGGTAAAATGTAACTAGAATAAAAGTGCTTACATTTTATAAATACTCGGTACTCGTCTATTAAAAATTGTACGTCTTCTTCTTCTTTTTCTTGAGATTACCCTTATCATGTTTGCAATGGACAATAAAAAAATATTTTAGGGTTAAGGAAAAATTGTGTTTTTAGTTACGAATTCCAGATAAGTTTATGAATTGTTCATTTCGTGTAACAAGGTGAGGTAACAGATGAGGTGAAGTTTTCAACTGACCCACGTAATAGGCCAACAGGCCCAAAACTATATAAACGGTGCTAAAGCCTGACTAGCGCACATGACGTGTTTGGTTGCCTAAAGCTCTGCTTCAAGGTAGGACAGATAGTCGGTACCATTCATGAAAACTGTAGGGAAATTTCCCTCTTTCAGGGAGTTTTACTACTATTGAAAGATAGCTTGAAAATATTCAATTAATCAGGAAATTTGGCAACTGAAACCAAACCCAAATATGGTCCCTTGTTATTTTATATATGAATTGCTCTCTGGTACAGTTAAGTATAGAAATATGCAGCTCCCGGACGCGGTTTAATTCTAATTTACCGAATTAATATACCTTAAAGCTTTTGAAATTTAAAAAATATTAATGAATTTTGGTAAAAAATGTGTCGATCATTTAGAAGGGAATAATTCAAAAATATTTCCTTTCAGTAATATACCGCTACAGAACGACTTACCTCATTCGTGTAAATCGTCAGAATGTACCTGATCAAAGTCTGCCAATCGAGCTATTTGCAGTTCATCTCTTATCCGGGATTAGAATTACTCCCGTTGCGCTTCCTCCAAAATATTTTTCAACCCTCCCGTGCCAAAGGCCATCATTCCTGTACAAGTAGCTCCAGCATCTTCTGAGCATGACAAGGTTTGCGCTATATCTTCCGTCGATGGAACGATTCTCGTTTTATTGATTTTGTTGAATTTTTACAACAGTTTCTGCTGACTGATTTCTTCATATTCTCGAGTACAAAATACATTAAACTGCAGTATTGACATCATTTAAAGTAAAATTCTATAAAAAGCCTGTACAGAGTTTACTAAGTCATTAGGATAAATTTTGGCAAATGTAAAAAACTAAAGGAAGACGTATTAGATAGATGTGGTATCTCTATTTTGTCCTATCTGTCATGATTATCATGACAGATAGGACAAAATAGAGATACCACAACAAATAAGTGCAACATGCAGTAGAAAGGAATTTGTAAAAACTAAAAGAGGAAATATTGACCTGTGCTTCTTATAAGAAAATTAAATAATGTTGACCTATAAATAGAATAAGAAAAATGACTTATTAAACTAAGCAAAAGCCATTAGGATAACCTATAACCTATAACTTCACCAATAGATGTCGCTAAGTACGTTTAGGTAAATTTAGTACAAAAATTTTTTTTACAAAAGTAGTATTAGAAAGCCGCCGCCATTTTGTTTGGTTAAAGTAAACGTGTGATTTTTGTTGGAGAAAGAGTTTTTTTTTTTGTAAAATCCTAAAAGAACCAACGAATAATTAAAAAATAAAATAAAAAACAGTAAAAAAGCCTAGTCATCGGCAGTTTTTTCTTCTTACCCGATCACTAAAAATAAAGAAAAGGGTAGTGTAATTTTTTTTCTATGCAGTAAGTAGTTTGAAAGATTATCGCACTTTAAACTTCCATGTAAAAACATTTTACATGATAAAACTATTTCACATAAAAATGCATATAACGATTAAACATAGAAAATTGAAATATTTCCATGAAATATGTAAAACATTGTTCTAAAGCGTTAAAAAAAACATCAACCCCCGCAACAACTTACACCTCTCTCTGTACAAAAATTCGGAAATCACGCATTTTAACGATATTCGGGTCAAAAAGGCTGTTATAAAATTTGTTACAGAAGAAAAAAAAATCATTTAATAGCACTCAGCAAGAACTTTAATTTGATATAACACACTGCCAAAATTGGATAACCCCAAGGGGGTACTTACACCCCTCCCCCCACAAATCTGCCAAAAACGTACAAAAAGTTTACGTTTTAATTTTTACATGCGTTTATTTTTGATACCTAGTAAAAGTCTTAGTTTTTGTATTCAGATGTCCTTTTGAAAAGGAAATGATTTATTTGAAAATAACTGTGTTTCTGTTATATCTTGTTTCACTAAACTAGAAAAATAAAATTAGATGTAAGAAAGTTTTCTGAAAAATAGGGAAATTTTTATCCTATGAGGGGAAATCGGCACCAGTTTTCATCAATGCTCGGTACCGTCAATGACTCCAATTTTTCTAGGCGTGCATGAAGCGGTGATGATTCCGACCATTGTTTTCTCCCCGATCTTTAAGAGATAAATCCTATTTAGCCTATTATAGTAATAATAATACTGTGGCGAAAATTCCCTAAAATTAAAGTAGTCGAATTAGATAACATAAATAAGTACATATAAGCAAAAAAATGTAATTGCAAACGAATTGAATTTATTATGAGTAGAATTTAAAATAAGTCTAATATTAGATGTAATTAGGAATAGATATAAGAAAATTGCGGTACTTAAAAAACAACCGAACCCATTGGAAAAGGCAATTTCCGGCATCCCGAAGAGAACGGTCAAGAAGACTGCAAAAGAAAGAAAAATAAGGCTTCCGTCTTACAGTACGTAGAAGGAAAAGAGTTAGGTCGTGTCCGAGAAAAAATAAGAAACTTAAAGACAAACAAAAAATAATAATAAATAAAATTAAACGAGCTGTACACCGAGGACTCTCTGTTTAAAGAGAATAAAAGCTAAGGACAACTAAATTAGTGCAAGTTTACTGCCAGTTAGTTTCCTGCCGGACAATTTGTAGGTTGTTTTGCCGGAGTACCAGTTCGTATCCGAAAACCACATTGATAGAAAAAGTGGGCATTTTTGGATTTTTAAATTCGTATCCGAAAACCACATTGATAGAAAAAGTGGGCATTTTTGGATTTTTAATTTGTCCACTTTTTTTTATTTTTTTTTTTTTTAGAAATTGACGTGATAAAAATTTATTCACAAAAGAGCTTATCACCGGCTAAAGCTCTCCCCACAATCAAGCGTCGACTTCTCCTTAGCAGCCCGAAAATTCAGCATACCCACACACAAAAATTTGTTATCTAAATAAAAAGCTCTATTTTAAAAGTGTTCTACTCACCTACTTTGGTCGCCATCTTGTCTAGCATTGTAATTCCAGCAAATTTGTCCTCTCACACAAAATTAAATTGTCGACTGGCCGAAGAACGACAAAAGGAAGGGCCATTTATCTTATTCGCTGGATATCTTAGCATCACTATACTATTTTAATAGTGTCCCCCTTACAGCACAATAGCGGGGTTTCCTCACGAAACCCATAACGTTTCCCATCACAAGAAATCCCCAGGAGACAAAAGAAACTAAGAATTAAACTGCCGACACAAATGGTACAAATTCCGAGATAATTTTAATGGTAATAAAAATTTTACAAGCCAACCACGATTGGCACTCGCGCACTTCCTAAGAATTATAGTCCAGCATTCGGACTCGTAAGTCATAATCGCAACTGCACGAGACTTATGCAGTCCATATATACCAGAGAGAAGTTTCGTTCATTCATAACTTTCGAAAAGGAAATTCTCTGCTGGGAAACAAAAGCTGCAGAAAAAATTCCGAACTTGCACCCAGCTTGGTGGCAACCGATATACCTAACTCGACCCTAACTGATTAGACGGAACTCAAGATAACTTTCGAATGTTGTCAACCTACGTCTTAGCTCTAGATTCCCCAAAATACTACCAGCAACTTTATCGCTGACCTACCTTAGCATTCAGCTCTCGCCCTTCGATAATCCACGCTACCGTATTCCCCACTGAGAGCTATAAACAACAAAATCTCCCTCTTGACTTAATAAAATTGTAACAATATATTCTGCTGGACGATATATACAATTTACACAGTTTGCAATCTTTTGTAGTATAATTAAGCGATGGCGCTAGATAAAGTTATAAAATCAAATGGAGAAAAAATAATACAAACTAAGACTATTAATGAAAAAAATTAAAAAAGAGAAATGAATATAAATAACAATATTTAGACATAATCAATTCCATAAGCACGGAGAGAAAAAAAAATTTGAAGCAATAGTTTGTGGGTGTCGAATCTAAAATTTCCCGGCTCTGATTCTCCGCCAACAAACAAATTTTGATAGCTACAAAAATTTGTAATTTTTGTATCTAAACTTACTTTGCTATTTTTACGTTCGCGTATTTATTATATTTAACAATTAATGATTGAAGATTTTAAAACCGTAATCCTTTAATTTACTATTAGTTTTTCAGAAGTTAACTACAAATAACCAATCAAACATTGCAAAATTTACAAATCTTTCTGGTAAATTCTACGCTCAAAATGTAATTTATTGTAAATTTTACGGATCAAAACGTTGTAAATTTTACAATTCTTTCTTGTAAATTTTACGCGCAAAATGCAATTTCTGGTAAATTTGACGAATCAAACGTTGTAAATTTTACAACCCGTTCATGTAAATTCTACCCTCAAAATGTAATTTGTTGTAAATTTTACGGATCATTGCTAAAATCTTTACAATAGCAGCCCGTTGCCAAATTTACGATAATAATTTTAATCCCTTTTACCCATTTCATTGTGAATAGTGCACATATGCTAAGAGGAATTGAACTTAAAGCTTCTGTCATAAAAAGTGGAAAAAATGTATCATTCTGTTTTTACAAAAAAAAAAAAAAACAAATCTATATAATATTTATATATGTATATTATTATTATATTATTATATTCACTAGTGAATCACTTACTGATTTATAGAAGTGCGGTAGGAGTAAATTTTTATTGGTCGAGATAATGTGAATTGGAACATTTCTCTGAGATACTCCGGTTGACTCCGGTTTATTCGATCGCCGCAAAATGAGATTGAATCAATGAGAGTTAGAGCCAATGTAAGTCGCGCCACTTTGGGGCACCGCAAAGTTTGATTAAACTTTAAACTTTGCGGCGCGTTGTTTTTTTTTTACGTTTGTTCCTTGTTTCATTTTAAGAGAACAAATGGAATTATTGACAACGCTGTCATAATAAATTTGAATGTTGTTGGTTCAACAGTGTTTTTTTTTTAAAAAAGGAACTAAAGATGAGTTTAGAAGAAAAGTCAATTCAATTAGTAATAAAATAAGTAAAAAACGAGTTTTCAAACAAAACTGAGGCCAAGCCGCATGAAAAAGTAGAAAATAAACTTTTCTTCACACACAGAGTGGACTCAGATTTTTTGATTGGGACATTTCTCTTGAATATTCTTTCTCTTCATGAATCAAATCTCTTATTACCTCTGATTGATCATACTGAAATATATCGGTGATTGTCAGCAAATAGCAAATAAAATCTGAGTCCACCTCTGTGTGGGAAGAATTGTTTATTTTCTACTTTTTCATGCGGCTTGGCCTCAGTTTTGTTTTAAAACTTGTTTTTTACTTATTTTATTTTTCTGCCTTTTTCACGTTAACTAAATTGTTATTACGTGCTGCATGGAGATATTTTAAAACAATTTTATGACGGTTGAAAAGACACTGAATTATTATTACCAGTTTTTCAAAAACTTTATTCGAGTAAAAATTATTTTTATTTACAGAACTTCTGCTTCAAAATATCGCTAAAGAACAAAAGCTTATAATTGAAAATTTTTCTTGCTAAATACACCAACGAAAGTTAAATTTTAGTTGTTGCCCGAGTTTTCTTTATGACTGCGACGCAATTCGCCATGGTTAGTGAATGCTCTCGAGATGATCTGTTGGGACGATGCAGATTGTTTCTGTAATGAAAATGATTTCAAAGATTTTCAAAAAAAACTTTGAATTTGCTGATTTTACCATAACCAACTCCAGAGCTTGGAGGTCGAAATTGTATTGATGCCAGTAGGACGGAAAAAAATTGATTCCGCATACCTTAAAAACTTTTTTGTCGGGAAATTTTCGGAAAATTTTCCAGAAAATTTGAAAAATTCTGAATTTTTCCTGAAACAGATTTATCACTAATCATATCGATGAAAATTTTTCCGATGATTTTCCCCGCTTTTCCGGGTTTTCCATGGAGTTTTCCACAAAAGCAACTTTATGCAACTCATTTCGCTCTACAACTTTGTCTTAGGTTGCAAAACGCTCAAACGCTTCCTTGGTCGGAAAAACTCGGGAAAAGCGTTGTACATGAATTTTCCTCGATTTTTTCTGCAAGTTTTCCCCATAGTCGGAAAGAAAGGAACGATGCCAGTTGTTAGGGAACTTGATCCTGCATAATTTAGAAAACTTTTTTACCGGAAAATTTTCCGGAAAAGTCGGAAAATTCCGGAAAAAATTTTCGGAAAAATCGGAAAACTCTGCATTTTTCTTGAAACGGATTTATCACTAATCAAATTTGTACCAAATATTCAAATGATTTTTCCCGATTTTCTGGGTTTTCCATGGAAATTTCCGGTTCAAATTTTGATAGATTCAATTGTCACGCGCCGTGAGCCTATGTGCCAAATTTCAGCTCGCTGTGATGACGAAAAGTGGGTCTACGATAGTGTCGAAAATAGTAAGAAATATATAAATATACAGACAGACAAATTTGTGTACAAGTTAAAAGGACGGCTGGCCTCAACAAATGATGACATTTTATATCAGAAAAATAAAAGAGGATATAAAAACAATTCTGTGAAAGAAGAAATGTGAAAAAGATTGGAAACAAAATTCAGGATAGATGGTAAGTATATTATTGTACATATTAAATAAAACAATTATATTGCATGTGTAGGATAATATTTTAAACGTTCATAATATTTTCACAGCAAGTAAATGTAAAAAAAGATGGACGAGTTTCGAGACACTTTCGTAAGAAAAGTGAATTTGAAAAAACCAGCCTTCTGGAAGTTCTGCAATCAATAGAAAGGAGTGGAAATATTTCCACATGATGTCCTTACTATCGGAATCTATTGAGCCGAGAAAGTAATACTTTATACTTTGTGTTTGTTCATATATTTTATATTTATATACAACTTTTTTTAGGACATCTACCAACTGTCCTACGTTTGAATAAGAAGATGATGTTTTTGAGGAGCTTATTGCAAGCGTATCCAAGCACGACTATACCAGATGGACACACCTGATATAAATATGGAGATGATCGATTTGTACTCGTCTGTAGACAACACGGAATGTATCTGCCAGAAGTTTTGGCAGCTCATCGTCATTTTCAAATAAAAGGAATACGAAAAAAGTATCTGGATCGCAAGCAATGCAAAAATTGTACAAGGACCTTATTAAAGAGGTGCAAAAAGACGATGAGGAGACTGAAGTAGATTTATACTTCAAATCTCTCTCAAAAATTGAAAAAAATGAACTTAGTACAAACAGTGCTTTTTATTACTTTTTTTTAATTTTTACTTGCAGATGTTTTAGTTTTCTTTTAAATAATTACATAATATATTTCTTAAATTGAATGCTTCTCTTGAAACATTGTTTGGTGTAGTCATATGCGAATTTTCTAGTTGAACAGCTTCCCTTCTCCATTCTCCTGGAATAATATTTCCATTATTCGCAAAACGATCTGCGTAGGATTAAGAACAATATAAAGAATCTTTCAATCGCAGAAAATTGTGAAGTCCTACTATAGGCAATATTAATAGTTTTCTAATTTACAACGTGTGCCGCTTAAAGGGTTACACCTAGTTGGCGGCCGAAAAAAAGACGTGTGTTTGTGTGAAAATGGGAAATTGGGAAAATTATTGCAGGTTTCGAACTGTTTTTTTTTTCATAGTAAAGGGTATATTTTTGACTATATTTCATAATTTTTATTGGAAAATATTCGCAAATGTAGCAGATATAATATATTTCTCGGACCACTGTTCAAAAAAGTCCCAAAGCGGTGACCACTGTAACTTCTACACCGATCATCTGAAATCAAAAAACCAAAAAAAAAAAGTTTTTGTATCGTATTATCTAGTCTTTAACCGAAGTATTTGATAAAATATTAATTTTTAAAAAAATGGTCGGCGATCGAAAGTGAAAGTCTAAATTTCGGTAAAAAAATCACTTCATTTTCCTTGATATAAAAAAAGTGTGCATCGAAAAAAATCCTTCGATTAAGAACTTGCCTTCTGATATAAAAAAAAAAAGTATGCAAAATTTCAAGTAAATAGGCCCACTCGTTTTTGCGATATCATGGTCACCAATTTTGAAAAATCTGTTTCGAGAAAAACACGTTTAAAGTCTGAAGTCGGGTATAGATAGATAAGTGTAATTTATTTCTCTATATTGAATCATTGATGCCCGGCCCATACAACAATCCTTCTGGAGACATAGCTGCCACTAAAATTCCAATTTGGTGCTGTCTTCGTGATAATCTTGCTTCACGAGTGTTAGATTGAGCGCGACGTTCTGCCGTATCCAGGTGCTTTTTTTTCGTCCTGTTCCTTCTTCCGTCACGTATGCGTGACAATTTCGGCGGCAGCTTACTCTCATTACATGCAGCGTTAACAAAAGTGAAGCAAATCCTTCCTTGAATATACATGCAGCTTTATGGGCAGCTATGTTTACCGCAATCGACCCACCCGGTAAAATCTTCGGACTAATTTTCCATATGAGTTGATTATACCTTTCATTATTGTTTTGTGAAAAACTACCTTTACATTATTCCAGTAAGTTTTTCTTGGAGAGTTCTGTGCTTCTAAAACATTGACTGGTAGAGTTGTATACTCCGTTCGCGGAAGCGCGTTGCCAAGAGCACATCGACAGTTTTCGTGATGCGGATGTTCATCGGTTGAACTATAATGATCGAAGGTCGCCCATATCACTTCTTTGATATTTTCCACCGAAACTCCGTTACGACGAATATCTAAACCGTAGTATACCGTCAATTTGTCAATCACTTTCCCGGTTAGCTTGTTTCTTCCGCCAGGTCCTTTATTTTTTTTTTTTTACACACTCGCGCTTTTGAACATGGCCAATGCATTCCTTTTTGTTACAGTAATTTCCTCGTAAGGGGAGGCATTTAGAATACCGATGAATATTTTGCTATCACCGTCGCCGATATAACTAACGTACTGTACCCCGTATTTTTCTTCTGAACGTTTAAACATTTCGACGGAACCATCCATATTTTTTCGGAAGATCCTGTTTGATTTGCTGAGCACACAATGCGTGTTCTCCATACCAAAGTGCGTACTCGGCAGTATCGGTTTTGCACGCCAAGCCTCGCGCATTTTACAGAATGAACTTTTCACGACGATATCCAGAACTTTTCCAGTATGGTAACCGATAATTGAGAAACACCAAATAAGGTGTTTTTTTCCACGTTCCATCACCGGATACCGTTAATTCAGTCGATCTTTTTCGGCAGTTTTTGGATTGAAAACATTTTTACGTTTTTTTCATCGCAACTTCCAAACATTCGCCGACTCTCGTTATTCTCTCAAGCCTCTCGCACGATTCATTTCTTTAAACACTTCAAATATTAGAAGAACACGTATAACTGAACGTAGTGAGCGCTTCGAAGTCAACTGCTGTACTGTGACGGCTTGCGATCTCGAATACATATACCTCTTGTGATTATAACTACCACCATCCTAAACTTGAGTCCGTTATATATACGTATAAATGATTTGAATAGAGCAGCGATGAGCTGCCGCTTTTCGCAGCGCGTACCTGCTCCTTTATACCTGAGTCGCGCGGATCGCAGTCCGTAACGGTAAAAACGGCCGTAACTCTCTCAATTTTGAACAGATCAACTTGAATTTTTCAGAGCATATTTTTGAAAAATTATACTTTAAGAATCCGTCGAAAACGAAAAATTGATTTTTTCGAAAATTCTTACTAGTAGTAACCCCTTAACAAAATGTTGGCTAAAAGCCATAGTCTTTGCAGTACTGCCGGACTTTTTTAAATCATCGCACTCACATTATCACAGTACTTCATATTACATTGAAGAATGATACTAAGATCAGATACCTTACTCAGAATAGTTAATGGAAACCATTTAGAGTTACCGAAGCAATAACAATTTCATTACAGGATGGATTAAAGAATATTATACACAGGGAACTTCACAAGTTTCAATAACAATGATTGTGCTTTGATTAATTCCAGGACAACATTTATGCGTGCGATGCAGTCGTCTAAAAGATCGATTGGTGGTGCTTATATAATTCTGTATGTACATCGTCGACATAAAGATGGATTTTAGCATTGTGAACTACATCTGAAAGATCGTTTATAAAACAACTAAATAGTATTGGACCCAGTATTGAGCCCTGCGGTATACGATGCGTAAGAGATAAACACTAGACAGCATACGATTGACTTGACCTCTATGCCTATCGTCTGACGAAAACCTATAAACAATGTGATCCATGAAGTTTTTCTGTGAGTAAGATATAATCAACACAATCGATAGCTTTAGAAAAATCCAATAATATCAACGGCGTGAGGTTATTCTGGCCGATGGTAACTCTTATTTCAGAAGAAACCTTCACCACAGCAGTCTCGGAACTATGGTTTGGACGGAATCCCGATTGCCAATGCCTCAGCAAATTATTGTCTTCGACATAAATAAGAACTTACATTCAGAAGAAGGTTTCTTCGGTATGGGTAAAACCGTGGCAACTTCCCAGCTGCTAAGAAAATATGGTGAAATTATATATGATTTTATGATGTGGAGAGCATAGCTGCTAATGAAAGGGAATAACACCTTAATAAAGCATGATGATAAGCTATCAGGACCAGCTTTATTTGATAATATGATAATTAGTCTAGATTCATCGCACAAAATGAAAAGAATTGTATGAGCCTACCGTAGATTATGCCATAAAACTCTCGGCCCAAGATTAGTGTTGACTTTAGAGTTGTAATACTGAAACTTTACACATTTGATTGCTGCATTGGCTCTGCTACTAGCCACAATGAAGATTAATCGGGATTCATTAGGTTTTAAGACTTATGTAATTTTCCTATAAGTGGTCACGTTCAATTATTAGAGCTCAGATTACAGGAGAAACTCATGGACAACCCCTCCCGTTAAATGAACCCTGTTTAAACAGGAGCGCATTTTTAATATTAATAGGAAATCAATGAATAACTAAAAGTATTTTTCTTGATGATGAGGTTAACTTGTAAATTATATCTCATAGTAGAATAAAACATTCCACACTTAAGGAGTCTACATGTATGTATACCTACCATTATACTTAGTTGCGATAAGTGATTCTACATGATGATGATGCTATTCCAAAGCAAAAATCGTAATTCAGAAAGAGAATGTCATGCTCCAGCGTAGAACTGATTTGATTTTCATCATTATCCGTAACAAGAATTGAATCAAGCAATGAAGGACTTGAAGTATTGAATTATATTGGATAAGCATTTATTACATTAAGATTAATGTACTGAATAAAATGCTAAAACTTTTATGCTGAGTTATCCTGACGTATTAAATTAGTTATGCTCGACAAAGCGTGCTCCATTTTCGAAGCATTATCACAATCAAAACTGTTTCGGACGATAAGTCAGTGCAACACAATTGATTAATTCCGCGAAAATGATATCTGTTTTGCCTTTATCGAGTCTTGGATATACATTGTTTTTCCTCTCCCCAGTCTGTTCATTTCGAAATAGTTTATATCTTGGTAATAGGTAACTAAAAAGGATGGAGTTTCATTGTTCAAACCAGGTCTCACTGAAAAATATAGCATCAAAATTCAAGTCTGAGAAAATGTACCGAAATTTATCAATTTTATTATGGAAGTCTTTTTAGTACAGACATTCAATCCCAGGGAGTGATTAATTAAAATTTCCAATAGAGCTCTCATCTTCATCAAGCTGGAATCGCTATCATCCGCACTCATAGGAACAGCTACCATACATAAATATTAGAAAAAAAGGTCTATAATATTTTCCAGTGGGCCTTTGTTTTCCATAAAAGTAAAACCGATCCCCGCAACACTTTTTTAAGGGTGACGGGAGGAAACTTCGTAATTTTAAATGGGAGCCTCATTTTTATGATTCTAAATAAGAAAAACTTTTATATCATATATTTCTTTCGAATCCCTTACGGTTTGCATGAAAACGAGACTTTAACACCTTTTCTTATGTTTTTATGGATAACCCTGTAACTTGGGAACAAGTTCGAAGCTATACCAACCAGGTACGGTTTAACGTCATGGTTCGTTTGCTTTGTAATACACATTCGTTGAAAAATAGAATCAGAATGGGTCCAGAAATGACTTTTATTCTGCAGTTGGTTTTCGGCAAAGGAAGTACGTTCGCAGAAAAACTAATGATCGGTTAACCAAACGTCGATTTTTTAACGTCTTACGAATAATTTTCATAGGTCGCATTAAAGTTTGCTCAATTGTCATATCTAATGGTATACCTGACCTGAATTTGTCAGTGAGAAAGCCCCTTTAGTGGGTTGATTTTTATCCGTTTGTGGTTTATTTTATATTCCCAGGTCGATGTATTAATAAAACAGAAACTTGAAATATTTACTTGTAGACTTTTAATAATCTATAATATTGATAATAATCGCTCTCAACAAAGTGCTCACTAAAAACACGAGAAAGCTGCGAAAAGCCGTAATTCAGTCATTAATTTCCATCTTTCGCACGATATAAATCGAAGAATATTAAACATAAAAAAATGTCGTCTAATATCAAGAAAGATGATGTTTTCAAAATTTATTCTAAAAAAGGTATTCTAAATTTAATCAATGATTTTTTATTAGATGCAGGCTAGATTTCCCGTTTTTTTTTGTTATGATGTTGCCAAAGCTCAGGGGATACCCTATGATGCCGTAGCACAGCCTTAAAGGAAAGGAATAAGGGGTAGGGAATTGAGGATTATTGGGTTGAGTCAAGTAGGTGAGTGTGCGCATTACGCTTGAATGTTTGTGGCTCATAGTTGGGGGGAAAACAGTTGATGGCAAACTGTTCAACATTCGTACTGTTCTGCTTATGAATAATTCACGGAATTTCACGGTATGGCGGAATTTGACTTCAAGGGTGTGAGATGAGCTCGGGTTACAGCTCGTGTGGTGCGCGTGGGAAGAATTCTACAAGGAATCAGGTTAGAAATTTCGTACGAGCAATAACCATAGAAGCAGCGATAAAAGAGTGACAGACATCCGACATTACGTCGGTGCTCTTGGGAATCAATTAGTTGCTATTGATATGTCATCGCTAATATGCCGGGAGACCTTCTTTTGCACTTTGTCTAACGACGATAATATAGTGCGCCCAGCCTCTGCCCAAATATAGGAATTATATTCTAATCTAGTCCTGATATGAGACTTGCAGATTTGTGCCAAGTCTGATATAGCAAAATATTTCTTGCATCTTTGCAAAAAGCCCAGGAACTTCATCGCGTTTTTGCCAATACCAAATATATGATCGGACCAACTAAGATTGTTGGATATTTCAATACCTAAGATGTTAAAAGATGGTGAGTTCGAGATATCTTCTCTATCGATGGAAATGGGTTGAGCGAGTGTTGGAGTACGTTGAAGTGATAACAGGTAGCACTGCGTTTTGGAAGCATTAAACAAGACCCGATTCGCTCTGCCCCAAGCGAAGATTTTTTTTAGGTTATATTTTAGTGAACTGAACATCTTGCTTCGTGTGCCAACTACAACATTCCCACGGAAATCAGGTATAGAGTCGAACGAGTACACGAAATCAAGGTTGCTGTTGTCTGCAAAACTTTGAATAGGATTGAAAATTAGAGCAAGCAGATCATTAATAAAAATGAGGAAGAGAGTAGGAGAGAGCACAGAACCTTGCGGTACACCGGCATGGATTATAAAACGGTCACAAGTAACTCCGTCCAATATAACTTGAATTAAACGGCGGGAAAGAAAGCTTTGAAACCATTTTAAGAATAGAGGGTCTAGACCTAACGCCTGAGGTTTGGCTAAAAGAGCAGGATGCCATACTAATATGTCAATATGTTGGATGTCAAAGTATAGAGATGTTTACTCTGCTCTAGTATGCCATGCAACATCTAGTTCTTGTGCAATCTATGCTAATAGTCAGGTCAATCCAACGGACAAATGAGCAAAACTTATTTTCTTCCAAAGCGCCTCGCGTCGCCACATACTCGTCCCCAGCAGGGACTGAAAATTACAATTATTTTCATTTTTTCTAACCAAAAAATCATTTTGAAAAATTTATAGGAGGATTGATGGGAATGTAGAATTATGATTCTTATAACTGAATGTTCACAAATTTCCTATACTTTTAAAATTTATGATTTTTATTCGAAATTATAAAAGGTAATTAGCTTTTTGGATTTATATTTTAATAATCAGATGTAATAATTAAATATTGATTTTTATTTTAAAAATCTAAAATAAAAATCATAAAATGATTTTAATTTTAAAAATCAAATATAAAAATCAATAAAACATTTGTACCAACTATTATGATACCTTAGACTAATGCCCGTATGTTATTTCCATCCACTCTCATCTGTTGTACAATCTTCGGCATATTTCGACCCATATTTTTCACCCGAAAAACAGTTTTGTGAAATAAAAATCATTTGCCGATTTTTATTTTAGATTTTTAAAATAAAAAACAGCTTTTGATTTCTATTTTTGATTTATTAAATAAAAATCATTTCCCGATTTTTGTTGTTGATTTTTTAAATAAATATCGGTTTTTAATTTTTAGAAAGAAAATCAGAAAATATTTTTTTACATATGATTTTGTTTTTTAAATTCATAACCGTTACGGTCTCTGGAATATAGTCAAAGTTTACACAAATAAAACTAAAAAATGAAAATGTAAACATTTGGTGTAAATTTGTTCCAATTATCTAAACTTATTAAATTCAACTATGGCATCTTATAAAAGTAAAGAAAACAGTTCTTTTTATTTTACATATGATGTAATCGCCAAAGCATTTCGTCTTATCAGAACATTATCATTGTTTTGTTGTAGTCCTGATGATGTCCTGGTAAAACGAAATGCTTTGGCGGGTGCAATATATGTAATAGAAAAATACATATGTATACGTTGGGAAAAAACAAGAAGTAACTATTCCAGCAAATGTTATTCTATTCAATAAATAATTCTAGTTTTAACATCTTTTAGTATTTTTTTTTTTTTTTTTACTAAAACTTCAGGTATGAGAATCATTATTGAACTCCAAAATATTAAACATTTTCGATTATTAATTTAAGCTTAGATTTAGATTCAGACTCGATTCGGACTCAACGAGTTTTCACAATTTGGGACTCGTACTCGTCCTGAAAACCCGAGTTTCCAGAAACCCTACTTCTGCATGAAAATGCTATAAAAATTTAAACTTAAATTTTGGAATCAATCATTTCAATTTCAGGAATCTTATCCTTTATTTCAATAAATGAATGGCATAAGTTTTTTTGATATTATATTAAAAAAAACTCGAAACAATTAAGAATATATGATATCAATACTTGTTCACTTGAAAGCAAATTACAACAAGTTGGTTCCTGAAAACGAATTATATTATGTGCTGCTCTTGTATCCTATTTAAATAAAAACAAATCACAAGTAAATCTTTTTTCCGAATTTTACTGCTTACATTTATTTTCATTTGGACGTCAGCTTTATGCAAGTAAAGAAATTAGATAAATTGTCCAAAGTCAAAAGTTATACTGTTCTTCTTCGTAATTGAGGAAAATAATTAAGTTTTTTAAATATACTGAAAATAAATTGATTACTATTTATAGAGAAACTACTCGTTTTTTTAAGCTTTTACCACGATTTTCTTTTAGCAAAAAGATCTTCTTCAGTTTCAAGTTTACAGTTGGCAGCTGTTGATTTAAAAGATTCATTAATTAGTAGCTTTGCCTCAGATAATCATACTCGCATGATGTATAAAATTCTGTCATGAAATGCTATTCTTGAATAAAGCACACACGTGTATAAAGCAAATTAATGTATTTACTAATACGCAAAATAAAATCTATCATTAGTTTTCTTAATCTCTATACGTTTTATGGTATACATTTTAGCATAATTAGATATTTATATACAGTTAATTTACTTTCAATGTTTTGTAACGGAGTTAAAAATTTGAAGCTGAGTTCAATTATTTTAGCCCACCACTAGATTATTTAATTGAAACTTGAACCTAAGTTCAAGTAAACACGAAACTGGGGCATGCGAACGAAGCTGCCTAGCCACTTGCTGCATGACCTGCACGTCATCACATGCACAATACAAATGCAAGAAAAGAGTTTCGAAAGAGCTTGAAACCTTTTCTTGGTATAAACAACTTGCACAAGTGAAAGCATTAGCTACTCAGCCACTGAGAAACTCTGGCCCCTCGACTAAATAAAGCACGCCAGTCGACCACAGAAATCCGTCTAGTCCACGAGCTCAACGAGTTAAACTAATGTTACTATGGTGCTAGTGTTGCGTGAAATTTCCGCACTAGTGAAGACCTAGCTCGGTATGTGAGTAATCCCCGTCCATTTTTCCTAACTATTATATTGAGGTTTGCGTGAAATACTCCGCTTTAATACTTCTCCTGGTACGTCTTGTGCTTATTCCCAGTACCATCCGTCTGAATGCGTTGTGTTAAGGTCAGCGTGAATTATTCCGGCTTAACATTTCCTTGATACGCCGTGTGAGAAATCCCCGTATCCTCCCTCCGAGTCCGTTGTATTAAGGTCATCGTGTACTATCTCGCTTCACATTTCCTTGGTACGCCGTACGAGAAATCCCCGTACCATCCGTCCTGATCCGCTGTGTTAAGGCCAGCATGTACTATCCCGCTGCAACATTTCCTTGGTATGCCGTGTGAGAAATCCCCGTATCCTCCCTCCGAGTCCGTTGTGTTAAGGTCACCGTGTACTATCCCACCATAACCTTTCCGTGGTATGCCGTGCGAAAAATCCCCGTATCCTCCCTCCGAGTCCGTTGTGTTAAGGTCAGCGTGTACTATCCCGCCTTAATATTTCCTTGGTACGTTGTGTGAGAAATGCCCGGATCATTCCTCCTAATCCGTTGTGTTAAGGTCGTTACGTCGTGTGGCATATCCTCGTACTTTGCATCCCTGTTCCGAATATTGAAGTAACGTAGAACATCCCGCCTTAATATTTCTTTGGTACGTCGTGTGAATATTCCCCGTATCATTTGTCCCAGAATTTCCCGTGTTAAGGTTCGTGTGAAATATCCCACCTTAACATTTTTGTACGCCGAGTGAGATATCCCCGTACTATCCGCTGTTTTCTCAGATAAGTGCATTAGAATTAAGACACTGGTACGCCGTGCGAGAAATAAATCGACGTACCCCTTCTAAAAGTAACGAGGTCTGTGTGTAAAATCAGGCGTCCATTAATGTTCTCTCCTTGCTACGGCACATTTCTCTCTCTCTCAGGTTATTATAGTGGTAAGCTGTGTGAAGTTTCTCCGTACCACTACATAGTCTATATAGCTATGTAAATGTTAGGCTATTTCATTGAATAAAGAATCATGATTATTTATATTGTAACTGAAAGAGTTTCATTTTAAGAAATCCTGGTCCGACGAGCTTACCGCAGCCATCCCACAGAAATTCCGGGACAGTTTAATTCAAGTACTCAGGTCACTTGAATCTAGCATAAAGGTTTTTTGAATATAAGAAAGCTAACATCAATATGAATTTTCAACATCTCTCATCTTATTATATTAATACTAAAATTTAGAAAATATAACCACTTGCATTTAGTTTAATTTACTTGATAATGAGACAGGCAACGAAAATTTCAATCAAGAATATATATATAAACATTTCGTAGCTTCAGCGGGAAGTAAGATATTTATTTGAAAAAACGATTTTTCCAATATGGTGGCACGAAATTAGCCAACAATGCGACATTACACTCATGACAGGCTTTCACGTCTACCCTCCAAAAAGCATAAACGTCGCATGACTTTCAAGGTCAAAGAGTAAAATTACAAAGCTAATATCTCAAAAACTAGAGCCAATCAAGCAGATCTGATTTGCATTATATTTGAAATCAGGAGCATGAAGTTACTCTAAAATGGCTTCTTAATCGCTGGCCACTAAATCTCTCCTTCCCTGGTATAATTGCTGCACAAACAATCATCTAACGACCCACTTCCACCCCCCCCCCCTATTCTCCATTGCCTAAAGAAATTTTTTCGCGTCATTTTACACCAGAAAAAACCTAAACTATAAATAGTCTCCCTCCTATGGTTACCTTTGACGAAAATTTCAAAAGCGTAGATCCTTCCATTGTAAAACTTTGATGTTGATACTTTACATCATAAAAGTAATAAAGACATCAAAACATATTTCAGAACCCTTTAAAAACCCATATGGAGGAATTTATTTCCAATTATAGCTTATGGTACCCTTTTCGTAGAATTTTTTACGTGAAAACTCTAAGAGAAGAGTTACCATTTATACCAAGCTAAAGTTAATTTCAAAGAGTGCTTTATGAAGTATACCGATGAACAGGAAAAAATGTCAAAAAGGGAAACGAGTACCTACTTGCTTTCCTTTATAGAAATAAAAATCTTAGGTGCCGGAAGTACCGAGTCTGAAGTAATTTTCTTTCGTCTACACAGCACAGACAGGTCGTTATTTTGATTTGAGTAGTACTCTACGTCTACCTTATGCTGTCATATAAAGCGTAAATAAGCAGCTTCCACAGTCATTTATTCACCTCATTCTCTCTCCTTCATCTTCTTCATCGTTTTAGAGGACAAAAATAAGAAAGAAAAAAAAACATAAAAATTGTAAAAATTCGCTGAGGCAGAAATTTTATTTTTATGACCACTTGAAGGATGCTCGAAAAAGTTCTCCCAAAAGGAGGACGATTTCATTAAATTCACAGTATTCGAGCAAAAATGCGATCACAAAAATTTCACTACCAGAAAAGCATTTTTAAACTATTTTCAAGTGGAATGTATATACCTACCTACCTATCTATAACCTACCGCGTAAGAGAGGAAAAGGCGAAAGGACAATACCGAGTTGTGTGCAGCTGTAAATTTTCCTCTTTGAGACAATGTTTGAGAATTTCCGATAAATTTTTGCTTACCCGAGCAAAATTCAGGTCTTATTCGGTAAAAACTTTCTTTAGAATCCAATTCAGGATTTCGCCTCTGGCTTCTGGCACAACGAGACCTCCTCCTTCTCCTCTCCGCCTCTTTTAATAATTTTGAATCGAGTTTAAAGTGATCCAGGAGAAGAGTGTGACTTTGCGCAGTTTAAATTGGCAACATTCTTATGTAGTTTCGCAACAGCAAACTTTAATGTCTTCTTGGTATTTCGCCGGATTAAGTACTTTTTTTTTTGATCCTTTTTCATTTTAATTTCCAGTTACATGAATCCCAGAGGATTAAATTCTTAGCACGTTTTCATACAAGCCAAGCAGTAAAGTTATTGTTCACCATAAAGCATTCATCGGAGATGCTTGAGGAATGCCTTTTTGAATAAAGGAAGATTGCTCCTGCCTAGTAGAAGGAGGAGCCATACTTCTTTTATTTTTTTTTTTTAGAAATTTGCAATAAGGGCAGGAATGTGAATGAATCCCTTACCTTTAAAGATAGGATTTTGTTTTATATCTCCATAATGTGTAGGTGTGATATTTTTATGTATATATGAATAATGTACAAAATGATTGATCCATAAACGCTAACAGACTAATTTCAGGAAGTACACTTACCCTGGCGAAAAATGAGGAGAAGTCATAAAAATATTTTTTACGACATTTTTACGGGACGCTGTTGAAATTGTTCCGAGAAAATTTAATATCAGATGTATCTGGTTAAAAATTGGCTTTACGTAGTTGTACACAGGAGAAGTTTACAAAGGTAAATTCTTATTTGACTGCAGATGGAAACATAAGAAAAATTCAAATATTTTTTTTTCTTTTAAAGTTGTGGTATTCAAGTTCAAGTATTCTTTTATCATTTAATAACAAAGTCATTACGGCTTAAAAATTGTCTGTTAAGAAGTGTCTTTCAATATTGGCAGAAATATACCATATGACCTCTGCTGCCATCTGCTAGCACAAGACAAATACAGCGCTATATTATAAAATCTGTACAGGTTATGGTCATGATAC
The DNA here is from genome assembly GCA_963930735.1 of Dioctria linearis. Taxonomy (NCBI): domain Eukaryota; kingdom Metazoa; phylum Arthropoda; class Insecta; order Diptera; family Asilidae; genus Dioctria; species Dioctria linearis. The sequence goes on from OZ005743.1 coordinate 183,347,168, forward strand.
AAAAATGAACAAGGTATGGCCGAATTAACTGTCAATTGTTTGCTTGCCTCATTTTGGGACAACTGTCACAAATTTGTTCGTCTCAATTTCAATCGTCCTTATCAAAGTGAAAAAATTTCTATTTGGAAATTTCTTTGCTTTCCTACTACCACATAATTACTTTTCCCGAAGTGATTTAAACGAAGCAACAAATGTTTTGTTAAATATTTCAATATATACATATGCAAAACGTATTTCAGTCAATAAAATATGAAAAACTCAAAACAAATTCGCTGGAAATGACATTGTTACCACATGACGTAGCAACACAAAAAAATCCCTCTCGAATCGGGCATACCTTGATAAATTTGTATCATGGATCGTGGACACAAGTGGCGTGCTAAACGGATGGCTAAAAATAAAGTGCGGTCAAAATGAATTGGTTGTAATAGTTTACGATAATTTACCAGAGTCCAGCTGTGGTTTACGAAACACCTTTTGCGTAACTAGGTAGGGGGAAAGCGTGGTTCTGGCCCATCCTAGAATGTGCACTGGCCCCAGGGAAATATATAGAAATTCATAAAAAACATTCGTCAATTCGTATAATCTTATCAATTAAATCCGTTCGGTTCGGTATCGAAAAGACTCTAAAAAATTCTTTTCATTAAGAAAATCTATTGAAATCTTTTAAAAATTTTAAAATATGTTCTGAAATTGCTCTGATTTCATTGAATATTGACAAATGCGTGAGAAGATGTATTCCATATGAGAAATCATGCGGAACTATTTATGACAGTTTGGGCGGAAATTTTAATTGATAACCTTTGATATCAATGAAATTTTGAAAATTTCGTAAATCTTTGTTTGATTTTCTGGAAGAAAGGCTTTTTTAAACATTTTCGATTCCGATCCCAACGGATTCAATAATAAGGCTGATTATCTTTACAAGGAAGAAATATTTAGTGCACAATTAAAAATTCAATAATATTCTTATCACGTTACATTATGAAATAAAACTATATTAGCGACTCTAGACAAGTGATATTTCGGGACAGCAAGGAATTCGCTGAAAAAGATGAAATGAAAATAAAACGAACCTGATGGAGAACAGATGAATTTTAAGAACTTTTATTTTTACCGATTCTAAATCAAATCATAAATAGAAGAGGAAAACACAACCGCCTCGTTCGGGGTTTGAAACCGGGACCTTCCGCTGGCCGGGCGACTGCTCTTACCACTGAGCTAACGAGACAGATGATTTTCAAACCCCGGACGAGGCGGTTGTGTCTTCCTCTTCTATTTATGATTTGATTTAGAATCGTTAAAAAAAAAGGTCTTAAAATTTTTCTGTTCTCCATCATTGACCGATTCCAACAAGTGTAGCTGCGATTCCCTTCTGGGAAAAATAAATGAAATGAACCCACTCGAGTCTCGGACAAAAGAAGGTAACCAGGCAGAGCAAAACATTTCGTGATAGAGCTCAAACTAGGTAAAAGTAACATAGTAGACTTGCTTGCCATCAGATACAAGACCTATCGAATATTAAGGAAGATACAGATTTACATCCAAGTGATGGACAATATTATCACTTACTGCCAAAATAGCTTTGAAAATCGTCCTTTGGCACAGTCAGTTAACTCATTTATAAAGTTAGACCTCAAACATGGGGACGCACTCGTAGAAATTTATAAAAATGTTTTCAATATAGACATTTCCCCATCTTACGGTGAAAGAAACTTTTCTTAATGCGTCGAATTAAACTTTTTTAAGAGCAACTATGTTTCAGGAGAGATTGTCGAATATGCCACTCCTAAACATTGAAAACGAAATAATTAAAAGCAAAATATTAGTGCAACATGTTCTAAATAAATTTGCAGAAAAATATCGTGAACTAAATCTTGTAGTTTAATTATATAGGTAAATATATTTTTATTAATGCTTAATTAAAACGTAAATGTGTATCTAACTTTATTTTTTGAAACGCATGCAGATGGTATAAATTAGATCCGTAAAGTACTTAAATGTATTGCTACTTAAGTATTAGTACAAGTACCAAAACCTGGACTTAAAATTTTGTAAGTAGGTACAAGTCCCGGTACTGGTACCAAAAAAATTTTCAAGTACAAGTCCAGCTACTGGTACTGGTACTTATAAGTTCCATATATAAGCCTAAGTACTTTATAAGTACCAACATATGCAGTTACTACAAATATCGCCATAACGCGAAGTATTTCAGCTCTTGTAAATTATTTGAATTCGCCTTCTTATGTGGATCTCGACAGTACTTCAAGAAATTTTACCGCCTTCAGTAAGTAGAAAGAAAATTCACGGAACATATGAGTGACAGTAGGATAGAAATTGACATGTTCAATCGATATCCTTTGCTAAGAAGGTTGGCAATCACGTGTAATACCCCGCTCTCTTATGGAGCGTTTATTTTTATTTGTAGTGTTGTAAGTCCTCCATGAAGGCAATGATTTTCTGATGCGACATTTGAAAAGCTTATTTTGCTGAAGAAAAACTCAAATACTGTATAGACAATTTCTAAAATTAGAAATTAAAACAGCAAATGCTTCTACGATTCTGTTTAATTTCCTACCATTTTGCAACATATTTTATGATATTTCGTAAATGGAAACCTCATCCAGTCATATTTTAGCTATGGATTTTTCAAAATTTGTGATTTGAATTTTCGGAAGCTCTTGAACCTCTATTATTAAAAAGCGTACTTGGATAATTAACAACAACTTAAGTATGTACTTGGCGGTACTTAGGTTCTTATAAGATACTTAAAAGCTGATATGTGGGACTTAGAAGTACCAGTACCAGTATCAGGACTTGTACTAAATTTTTAAGTTCCAGTATCGGGACTTGTACTTGTACTTAAAAGATTTTAAGTCCATGTTCTGGTACTGGTACTCGGACTTGGAATAAATATTGGGCATTAAGCAGTACATCATTATCATATCAGTTTCGTTAATAGTCCCTTGAATTCTGATTTATTTTCCTTAATACATGAGAGAAGGAAAGGAGGGGAAGTGGAAAACAAAGATCACTGTTAATTAAACCACACCACTTTCTTTTATTTTTCTTTTAAAATCCTACAAATTTTATTTTATTTGTCAAATAAACAACACTTCCTATGATTTAAAAAATCGAAATCACATCAGATGTTTGAAGTTCACTTTCGGGCATATAGATATGAGTGTCGCTTTGGTTCATTGGGATTCATTCAATTCGCTATAATTGCATTATGTACTAATTTATTTTCACAATAATTTAAATGTCCAACTAAATAAATAAAAGAGAAAAGGAATCAAGTCTAATTTCGTGAATATTCGTCACGGTTGGTCTCGAATTTATTGCTTATCGCCCGATCGCCGAATATGGACTTACAAGCTATGCAAAAATTGATAGTATGCTGATGACTTATACTAAGTGATAAGGGATGTACCATTGTGGCGACACATTCGTTTCAGACCCTGCGGCCCATAGTTTCTAAAACCGCTATAAACGCTGTGAAGAAATTTCAAATTAAAAGTACTGTGAAACATCTTGCTGATGACAGAAGGTGATTAGTTAGGTTGGCAATTGAAAACATTTAAAAAAAAACAGAATTAAACAGTCTTAGAAAGTTTTTCATGCCAGAGACATATAAAAGAAAAGAAAAATAATTTGTAAATTATAAAAACCAAACAACTCATCAGAAAAATAAAGGATTCAAACAAAGGGAAAAACCAATCTCCTTAGATAAGAAGAATGAATGATTTCAAGAACGACTCGTTGCCAGAGAAGTACCTTCTGCAGACCTCACGGATGTAATTCAGACGACGCTGGCACTAATTGTGCTTTACCTTGCTCCGCTTCCAGTAGACATCTCTTACTGTAGTAACCGGATCCATCTGGTGTCTGACGTTATCACATTCTGTCGGTAGTAAGACTTCCATCGAATCGACATAGATTAGATTTGACATAGAAATCTCCATTGCTGTAGTCTGGGCCAACTATACCGCACGTATACCACAGGAAATAATTCTCGAACGGTCTGTCATAGGGACAGACCATTCCAGGGAAGATAAATAATCCTTAAGACAGTTCAGTCTTACCTACGTAGTTCTTATTAGGTTGAAACTTACCATTATGGGTTAACATGTGTCTGGACTAAACTGGCTGCCTAAAGGCCTACAGCATATCAGTTCTCTGCCGAAGATATTAGCTGTGCTCCCGCTTCATCCAGAGCTACTCCTACAAGAAAAATTCTCTGCCGAAACCACTGCTCGCAAGTCTAAACTTATATATATCAGAAGACACTACTCTCATAGTCTCTCTGCTGCATATGGAGTTCGCCAAAAATCTAACTCTCTAAATCACGCTTTTCTATCCCCGGGTGCTCAAGAACATTCAACGAGAATTATAATAATGAATGGGAAACAATTGAAAACTGTTCGTTGTTCCTCTGGCTTCTAACACCGGAACCTCGACAAAGACGGCCCTATCTCAAAAGCTTTTCTTATTAAAATGGGCCCGAATGCACACAAATACCTGAATTTGCAGTGGATTGAAAGTGGCTAAACTAGTCTTTTTGCTTTCTTGGAAGCGGAGTTAAGGTTCCACGTAGGTAGACTAGATATTAAAAATGTAAAGTGTAAAGTGCGAATTATTTTATGTTTTTGTATTTAAAATTACTTTATGGGAATTATATTTTAGAATTTAGATTATGTTACTTTCGGGCTCTCAGAAACTTTATGGTTTTTCACAAGCAAAATGTATTTATGTTGAGGACCAGCCCCACCCTCAGACAAAAGTCCTAGTTACCCCAATGCCAAAGACTACCACTCCTACCATTCCACGCCTAGATGTCACCGTATATTCACTCAAGACTTTTATTGCAGTCTCATCATCCTCTATACATAGTCTGCAATTGGTCCTCAATTGACAGTGGTTAGTCTATCTATCTCTGTCTGTTTGTTTTGTTTTTTTTATATTATTAAGTCAGGCTCAAGGGATATCCTATGATGCAAAGCACAGCATGGCGGAAAAGAGAGCGAAAGGAATTAGGTAGCGTAAGACGAGTGACGGAGTTGTTGGTATTTGTCATTCTTAAAATTTTGCAATTGTAGGGTAAAGAAGTCTATTCTCTACCGCCCCCAATTCCCGGGGCTCTCTCTCAAAAATAGACCTATGACGATTATGTTTGCCACATACGAATTCAGTTCTTGATTAGTTTGCGACCATCGAAACCTTTCTTATATGTTCTGCAAAAGGTTTCATCAATGTCTTGCAATGGTATGAAAAATCTTTATTTTCAATAGTCAGTTATCTGTAGCAGCAAGCGCATGCGTGAAAGCTTTAACTCTTCTTAAGTAGACGAAATATGGCAAATATGTAAGTAATAATCGGTCTTAAGGACTTCCGGTTTTGTAGCATGTTCTTTTGGTAGTTATCAAATAGTATTCTAATATTAGGTAAAATTAGACCTTTTTTTTAATAATTTAAAGATAATTGGGCTGGCCAGTATTTAGATAATAATTTTCAGTGAAATTTGATTCATGGCCGACCATGGTCGGAAATGGAAGCTTTGTTTCTGTTTCCGCGGCCAGTTACTGAAATTTGTATAGAATTTCATAAATAGGAACCCTAAAAGTGCTTTTAAAGGAAGCTCCAGAGAAATTGATTCAGAAAAGTACAGAGAAGAAAGAGCCAATAAAAAAACATCAGGCAAATTTACACAATTTCCAGATCTAAGTTTCAATAAAAACTTATAGGGAAAGTACCAGAAAGTATTGCAAACTCTGGACCTTCAACAGTTGTCACACAGAAGCGGAATAGGAAAGAATTGTTGATTGGTGTTCAAAAATGAAAATTACTAATTTCTACATAGCTCTAAAGACTTAGTTGATATTGTCCCATAAATTGGAAATGATGACCAAAGAAAGACACCTTTCAACAGAAGGTGATCGGGTAAAACCTGATTATCGTTATTTTTGAAAAAACATCCTGAAATTGTTTTTTTTTACACCAAAAGGTATCACCAAAGAAGTGTCAATAGCTGGGTAATAGAATGAAAAATGAAAAGCCAGTTATTCTCTTTGTCGATGGACACAACTCCCATCTAATACTGGAGATAAACGGCCTTTGCGATAATGGGTTAATATTTTGTATGCTCTGCCATTGAACAGTACCCCTGAAACCAGCGGCGGACGTAAGTGAAAAGGAATGGAAAAGTACTCTGACAAATTGGAAAAATACACCTGAAAATGCACATAAAACTCTTTTGAAAAAACCCAAAAATTGTATGATTATAATATTAATAGTAGGGACGCACCGAGGGGGTCACAAACAGCCGAAATCGCGGTATAGATAAGAAAAGTATTTTTATATTTTAATTGTAGAAGACAACACCAAATAAATAAAAGAACCAAAAAAAGGTGGAAAAATTGTATTTTTTATGGTTTTTATTGCTTCTTAAAAGTTTTTATAAAAATGAGTGCCTACCACAAAATCCCTTCCAAAACCACAAATTATGGGGGACGACTGGGACCAGTCCCCCAAGCAGGTCAGTTCTTTGAACATAATAACAAAAAATAAGTGCCATTAATTAGGTATTTTACCCTACTCCGGAAAAAGATAGAAGATGGTAGACTGTTCCACATTCGTACAGTTCAGGATATTGTATCTCAACATATCCGTCGATACTTTCATTGCAGAGCTCGAAACGATAATGTTAGCATAGGTTTTCCCCTAATATTACTCCAATGTACGCTATGCACGTTTTAGAATGTCTCTTTTAGTCATATGCGGAGAGGAAAACTCCAACTTTTTTTCATTACTAACAAATTCTTGTTGTCCAGCTATCTAAATCATCAGATCAAAATGATTCTATTGGTTCTGTCGAGACTTTCAAGAGCATGTTGGTACTTTTAGCCTTTCTTTGATTTAACTGCAAATATGTATAATAGCCTTAATGACTGTTAAAAGGATAAGCGTGCTTTTTTTATTGAATATAATCTTCCATTTTCATCACAAGACTATAAAATGCCACCTCATTCGGGGTAATATTCTGAAAATGGGGTTGCCTCTTGAAACACCAGCCTAGATATCTTTCCCAATTTTTAGCTCATCTGTGTTCTATACTAGACCCACACAACTAGCATTTATGCTGAAGCTAACCACGAGCTCATTCACCAAAAAGGACCTGAAAATTCAGATAGAATTGCGCACTGAAGGTGATTTCCAAAGTGTCCCTCAAAGAGATTTACAACAAATTTGCATTGATTTTGAATCTACCCAAATCCTTCTTTTGAGAACATTGAATGGCCTTTCTTTACATTAATAGCACTACCTTACAACTTTACCGAAGATAAAAATTCTCGTACTGATGATAATTTAGAGGAAGACTGGAAAAACTGTTTTACGAACGGAAAATCTAAAAAAAAAATTCTATATAAAAAGCAAGCGTTTCGTATCAGCAGGATCCGTATACTCATCAGTACGGCTTGGTTCTTGCCTGTCGTATACGCCAAATTGAACAGCCAAGCTGATCTCATATAAGCACTTAAAATTATTTTTAAGTGTGAAAGAAGTGTGAAGAAAGATTTTTTTTCTTCTTTCTTTTAAGATTTTTCGTAAAAGAGTTTTTACCACTCAATTTTTTCAATCTGCGGATTTGGCAGCAATCTCGGTCAATTTCATATTAATTAAATTCGCTATGAAGTTGTTTCATAGCAAAACTCTCTTAGAGGAACACAGCGAACGCATTTCATCATTACTGGTTAATGGCACCTTATAGCATACCTTGGATTGATATAGACTGGAAAAATAAACAAGAGGGAAAATTCATCTGTCGCGTTAGCTCAGTGGTAACAATAGTCGCTCGAAAACGGAAGGTTCCGGCTTCAAAAGCCAGACGAGGGGTGGTTGCGTTTTTCTCCTGTATATATAAATTTAATTTATAATCATTATCCGTAAAAATAAAAATCACCAAAATTCTTCTACTCTGTCCGATTCTAAAAATTATAAGTTCGAGTCCCGAATATGGGACAAGGTATTTATAAATCATCCTAAGAAGCCTATCAGCAGCACCTGCTCTTCATCGTTTTCAGAAGAAAAGGTGTTAGTCTTATTGTCCTGTATAACTTACTGCAGGCGCAATCAGTTTATCCTTGCTTAAGAATTGCAGCCCTTTTTTTACGGTCTTCCAATCACCACAGTCCAAAATAAAAGAAATCTTAAGCAATCTACCCAGCAATGGTTTCACTGCCCAATTGGAAGATAGGAGGATAAATCTCTTATCTCATATCTCACCTTCTGTCCCACATCATTTGCCCGTACTTACATAGACGTATCGATTCGCAACACTTGTGGTGACTAAAAGACTCTCACAGATTGAGTGCACAGCTCTTTGATATCATCCTCAAACGTGTGTAAATTAATTCATATCAAACGCATCACATACACAAAAATACATAAAATATACAATACATCCGCAATGCAGTCACATTGCTTATGTGTACTATGCGAAGCGCCTTTCTGTTGAACTTCAAAGCGGAAAATTAGAAGAAACCGAAGCAAATAAGAGCAATTCCCATTCATTAAACTTAATGGGCTCTCCATGTTGAAACGCCTCACAAAGACTAGCTCTTGATTAATTTTAATCTAGCGAAAAGCCTTTTTTTTCATACCTAATTACCTTCGGTTATTTTGGTTTTCCATTATGCAGAAAAGCTTTTCCATTGACTTTTTGAATTTCTGCTTATATAAAAAAAAAAATCCTATTTCACGCACCAATTCAAGATGCTTTACCTAATGGAAATTCAGTACGAAGGAAGTGAAAAGGATTTACTCGATTCGTAGATGATGAAATTGGCATGAAGTATTCAAGCTTATTAGGAAAGAAAAAAAAAGAGAAAAAAAACTCCTGTTTTTTCACTCATCGATTGACAATTGCAACATGAATATTGGTAAAGGACGTACGAAAAGTGTTTCTTATTTTACCTTCCGATGGAACTCAATTTTAGTGGATAGGTAGTGATGCAAATTTAATTTGAATTTGCCTGCAGGGACGACGATCTGAGTTTTTGATATGTTTCCTTCCCGATTGGAAAATGCAATTCTCCTGTTAGCTCCATCCATTGCAAGAACGTCTCTTCCCGTATTGTTTAACTTATAATGTGTGCGCTGTGTGCTTACTTATTTCGTTTTCTACAGAAATGTAAACACGCAAATATTTATTTTTCCTCAATGCAATTTTATTTTTCAGGTTTGTTTGTGCTTTTCTGCTGCTAGTTTACAATCACATGAAGAATTTTATGTACATACATAAATGTATATATGCACAAGCAATTTTGAGTTATAAATATGCTTGTCCAAATGTTTCGTGTATAACTAACTACTGAATACGTCACATTCGTTAGTGCTGAAAGCCAATCCTTTATTGCAATGATTTATGATAATTAATTACATGTTTCCAGGACAAAAAACGTGTCAATTACTGTGTAATGGCGGTCACAAAAGATTACAGGCTTACCAAAATTGAGTTTGATTGGGGTTTTTTTCTCGTGCATGTTTTTTCATTTTCTGATAATTTAATTGCAGTAAAAACTAAAATATAATGGTAAAAACCATGCCCACCTTTAATATGCGATTTTTCAATAAAATTAGATTTTAATTTTGAAAAAATTCCAACCAGTCTGAATTTTTTAGAAACCTTTATTTTGATGTCTTAAGTATATGCTTAAGTAGCCTTAATTACGCTTAATTTGAGTCGTGGTATTTTTAGGGGGTTGAAGGGGAATGAATTCTTACGATTATTTCGAATGCTATCAATTTTTCGAGGAAAGTACTTATGAAAAAAATTGTAATTTATTTAATACTAGATGCCTAATTGAGTGACGGTGGGGGTTGAAAGTGGTGGGGTGGTTAGAGATGGATTATGAAGTTGATCAATCTGTGTTTTAATATATATATGTGTGTGTGTGTGTGTGTGCGCGTGTATGTTTCGCGTTTATGTGAGTGGGGAGAGTGTAGCTCTCTCCGTCGACTCGTTCTGAGTGCCCAAATATATAGTATAAAACGAAATTTTTGTATGGCGACCCTACGGAGGATTTTCCAGATTGGTCCCATTTTCGAACTTAAATTTCCCGTTATTTAAAAAAAGGCCTATGTCCAAACATACAGGGTGTTTCGTAATTGGTGCATCTATTTGAAGGGTTTGGTAGAGACAAGAAAAATATTTAAGGTAAACAGGGGAGGGTAAGACGCGTCGTTTCGGCGGTAGGGGATTTAAGATTTTAGCACTTCTACCCTTTACACCCTGTAACTTTCTTGATCTACACCCTATCAAGGTGGGATTCATCTTAGATCGCATCAACATGTCTTCACTTTACAATGATTGTCCCAATCAACCTTCTTGTCATCTTCTGTCAGAAGTTGTAAAGTCGTAATTTTTTCAAATTTTTAACGATTTTGCCGCCAAAATGCATGATAACTATACAGTTTTTTTACAAGATTTAGAAACCCCGGAATGTTACCTTTAATTTGACTATGCACATGTACCTGCCGAAATGCACCCCTTTTTTAGATATTCCTGTTTCTATAATTCATAATTTCATTAATTTTGCCAATTTACGTAGAATTGCATAAGATTAGGCGCGATTTCTCTCGTCTGTAGCAAAAGAAACGAAATATTGAATCATAGAAACGGGAATATCTTAAAAACGGTTTCATTTAGCTAGATAAATGTCAAATTAAAGGTAACATTCCGGGGTTTTTAAATTTTCTATTAAAACTGCATGCATTTTGGCGGCAAAACCTTTAAAATTAAAAAAAATAGGAATTTTTTTCTAATTTTTTTACTTTGACGACTAACAACTTCCGACAGAAGGTGACAGGAAGTTCATTGGGCATTCGTTGGAAAGCTATCGTCTGAGACGAATCCCTCCTTGATAGGGAGTAAATCAAGAAAACTACAGGGTGTAAAGTGTAAGAAGTACTAAAAATCATAAACCTCCCCTACCAACGAAATGAGGGTCTTAACCCAACTCCTTCACCTTATAATTTTTTACTTGTGTCCACCTCAGCTATCTACCCATTGAGCTAGGTGCATCAATTACGAAACACCCTGTATAATGAAAAACTAAAGTTTTGTATGGCAACACCAAAAAATAGGTCTCCCGATTTGGGCCATTTTTGAACTTGTATTTGCAATTTTCATGAAACCGTTCTGTACAAAATTTGAGCTCTCCTCATCGACGCGTTTTCCAAGTTTATAGTGAAAAACTGGCAACATCAAGAATGATTGCCCGACTTTGACCATTTTTAAAATTTTATTTACTATTACTATGAAAACACAATGTACTAAATTTCACCTCTCTAGCAGTGCCCAGATATATAATTAAAAGCGAAATTTTTGTATGGCAAAACTAAGAAGCGGTTGCTGATTCCAATTTTTCGTTCATTAAATTCGGCCTATTACGAACATTTAAAAAACGAAATTAACCAAATCGGTCCATTTTGTTCATTTTGATTTATATAGATTTGACTCAAAATTCAAATTCATTTATTACTCAACTAAGTTCACAATATCTAACTTTTAATTAGTAGGTACTCTATACTATAAGTCACTAACGAGCCGCTCACTTGCCAAATTCATTAACTCCATAAAAGAAAAGGTAGGAAATGTTGATCCATTTTTATTAATTTCTTGTGAAAAAACATTTTTTATTCAACAGCCATAAAAACGTTGTTATGTAGTCTCTCATATCAATAATTCTTATGGCCGTGGAATATCTTTAACTAGGTAGTTTCACCCCAGCAAACATTACGATTGACCTACGAATCGCTTTCTTATAAGTTCTTATTGCCACAACGAGCATTTTTATTGCCGTCAATAATGCATTTTTATCGCCTATGTTTAATATGACGGGCGTAAATGTTGCATCGCATATGAATCGTGTAAGTAATTCATTTGATGATCGCCATGGCGACAAATATCATTTTCATCTTTCGTTTCGTTTGGTTTTTCCAGATGACCACACTTGATGAAAGAACAACTGTAAATGAGGCAATGTCCACAGGTAGAGTACTGAAATATTGTCCGATAACGGAAGTCTCGCTCTCATCACATCTAGTACCAGCGATCTAGGCAATAAATGTGCAATAATATGGCAACAAGAAAGAGATTCGTAGGCCAATCGTAATGTTTTTGGGAATCTAATTGACTTTAGCTCTCGAGCTATTGCCAAAACATCGCCATGGTAATAAAAGGGCAACACAGTTTTTATTGCCATTTTTATCGCCACAATGTTTGCTGGGACAGTTGTGCATTACACGAAAACCACAGTGATAACTCGTGAGCAGATTATTTGAATCTAAGAACTCCTGAATTCGTTAACAAATATGATTTTCCAAGACCTTGTCCAGAAAGCTGAGAATGCTAAATACTAATAGATTTGAGGTCAGCCAAGCTAGGTTCAGTTTGAGTGCAACCGTTGATTCATAGTGTTACTCAAAGACAGTACGATGAGTGGAATTAAGTTGATAGTTTATAAAATAGAATATTATAATTGTAATGTTAGCAGATATTTCCAATATAGTAGTATAGTTCGCTAGAGAATTTTAGGTTAAATCATTAAAGTTCTTGTGTAGATGATAGTAGTAGATTTTATGTCCAGCAAGCGCTGGTATGTTACGCGCTATACACAAACATTAATTAAGTTTGTTAATTATACTACTCCTTCTCTGCAAATGTTGTTGAGAAAGAAGGATTATTTGTCCTTCTTTTGGGTCAGGTATGCTACGACCCAAGAAGTTCTGTATTGCTTATGCTGACACATCTTTAGCATTAGAGTAGTAGTTGTAGCTAGAGCACACTGCCCACAGAGTGTTTACTGACACCTGCCTATATTGTTCTGTTTGCAGGAAATTTCTGAGTCAGCACCCAATCTAAAGAGGGACCTTTCAATATTTAATTATTCTCTTGAGTATATGTCTTAAAATAATTAAACTTTACAAAAACAATTTTCTTTTGATCGAATAACACAATGTTTCTGTAATGTAGCATTTATAGATCTCCTAATTAATAGTTTTTTTTATTTAATTTGATTATCTATATATGTGCGACGTTAAGATCTTCAGGTGCAACTTTAAGCATCTGACATTTCACACAACTATTAAACACCCGCATGTACATTTTTATTATAAAGAAAAACTTGTATGTGGGGTATCTTCTTAATAAAAATTGCCTTCACAATTTATTCTCTTTTTAGTGGATATTATTCTCCTACCATTAGACCTTTCAAAAAACCACTTGAACATCGCCATTATTTTGCAAGCATTCAGTATATGGGTTGAACATTTTTTTTTTTTTTTACAAATCTCACTTAAATAAAATCTCATCAGAAAATAACACGAATAATAACGTCCATTTAATCCAAGAATAGCACAATCATCTCAGATTACTACAAAATCCAACCAAATCTTGAAACATTATGTACGAAGAACAGCTTTAAGGGAATATTTTTTTTCTCTGGCCGCCTTTATTTTTTCATAATTCCTCTGAAGTAGACTACTTGGCAAGAGCTTAATGGTAATGGACAAACGACTCCAACCAGTTCTACCTCTAAATCCAAAATATGTACTACTATATAGTAAATTTCATCAACTAAAAGGGCTTTCGTGTTAAAACCCAACTCATAAGTGGTTTTCCAATCTCTTAGCTGTAATATGAGTTAAAAAGTGGTTTTAAATGAAATGCTTTTGTGCCATCAGGAAAAAAGGAATTTCCCCATTGGTGGTACCCACTGTGTTAAGCTCCTTTGGGCTTATGGCTAATAAAAGTCCTTTTCTTTGGCTGACAAAACGTCAGGCATTATTAAACATATACCAGAGGGACCATTTAAGAAGAATAAACAGGCACCGTCCCGTTCGGGTCTCTTTGGTCTATAGCACCCGAATTTAACCGTAGATATACCTCTTAACAACAAATCTTATATACCTACAATAGGAAGGAAACCACTTACAAGAATAATAAAATCAAAGAAGTTAAACATTGTTCCTTTCCTCGTATACAAAAGAAGAAGAAAAAATAAAACGAAAAAAAAAACGTAGCTACAACGAAAACTTCACAAAACTTTAGCCCGGTGTACTGCGCCCAATAGGAGTTGACCTTATTAAATTCACAAAGTCTAATTCTAAAATGAGCAATAAAGGAACATAGAACACAGGGAAAGTGCTCTATAAAAATTTAAATAGACTTCCTGTCTCATTCCAAATAGGCAGGCGTCGTATCCAAGTTCTATCTGACTATAATTTTCTTCTTCACCCTCAGGATGTACCAACTTACTTCAAGCCAGACCGAATTTCGTACAATAAAAAATAAGCTCTTTCAAGGTTTTACACAGAAATTGGGTAATTAAATTGCAAATTTGAAATGCGATTGCGGGGAGGGGTAAACAAAATGATTGTAGCCATTTCAGCGATAAACTCTTTCCTATGGCAAACACAAATCTCAATGATCATCGCACATTTTCCATTTTAACTAGTTATACATTATTAACATAATTAAAATTCTTAAAATGAATTGAATCAATAACAGCCAAGAACAAGATCTAACTTCTTTTTAATCCTCTTTGGAAGACAATGTATGCATCAGTATTCAGCAAACCTATTAAGGAGTGTTTTCAACTTTTCATGCTGAGTGTCCTTGTTCTTCTTCACTGCGCATCGGTTAACATTTAGATTCAAAGAATTTGATGTCACAACTGAGGCTAAACAGGATGATAAGGATGATGATGATAATAATAAGCTTGACAAGGATGATATCGTTGAGAGACATTAGCTTCTACAACTTCTGATTCTGAATTGGATGGCATTTAGGCACTCGTCGTAGCAGCACAGCATTCGATTCATATATACATGAAAACATTTGCAGCTGGAGTTTGACTTGAATTCTCGAGAAAACAAAACAGAGTTTTCCTCACCTGATACAGCCTTCTCAATGTGTAAATAACATGAGTTTTTAAAAAAAAACGTACAAAAACAAAAAGCAAATTATCCAGTTAATAACAACCAATGGGATAGCCAAGCGGGGACGGCCCCGCCCCAGCCCCAGAAACTCGCAATTAAAAAAATTAAAAACTTTAAAAAACTTCATGAAATGAAATAGTCACTAAAGTTGGGTCAATATTCGATAGTAGGGTCATGGATTATCCCCCACTTTTATTAATTAAAAAATTAAAAAATTAATAATTATAAGTTACTTAGAGTGTTAATAATACGCAATTTTTCATTAAAGTCCGAAAATATAATTCCCCCTCCCATGTCTTCGCTGCGATGTCATTCGCTATTATTCATCCTACTAGTAAAAGTGTATGTAATTTTAAACTTATTGCTATAATTATTTATTTGGAAATAAATTATCTAAACGCCTGAAAAATTCTTAAATTATAAAACATACCAATAACAAATAAATGTCGGTTGAATGTGTAGTATATATTTACCCTGCAAACATTTTCACGTCGATTGGTATCAATGCAATGTGAACTTAGCTATAAGTGATGCATTTCGCCGCTTATCTTTGAAAGAGTCAAGGTCAATGCACACTTACCGGCACAGCACGAACCGGGCCAGACAGGCATCGATCGGCACCGGCATTTTCCGTGCATATATAACGACATAAAACGGAATGGAAACTTTCAATTAGAACCCAACAAATGCCGGTCTAGTTTCTAGCCACCGATAGCAACTGGCAATGACGTTTCCGTTACGCGTCGGTATCTGCCGGTGCCGGTTGATGTGAATTAGCCAACTTAATTTCATATAAAAATATTTTGCCTGTCTTTGCCGGTACGTGCTGTGCCGGTAAATGTGCATCGATCTTTACGCTTAAAAGTTGTTTGCAACTGCTAAATTATGCTGGTGCCGGTAACTTTGAAATTCTCCTATTGTGAGTTATCTGAACTAAAAGTGAATATTATTTACGTTCTTTATTATCAAATAATTAGTTAAATTGATATACTATAAAGTTACAACGATAATAAAATCGTTCGTATTGCGTTATTTACTTTTTAAATGAAAAACTGTAATTCCCCTGTAAAATGAGGGACCAGGGGAATTACTGTCCTTTCAGGGGAATTACTTCATACTATATTAATACCTACTTTCATTCTTAATGCATTGATTTTGAAATTCTTTTAGGCAGAGCTGGGCAATACTTAAGTCAAAAAAGGCTTAAGTACTACTTAAAGTACATTTTCGTTACTTAAGACGTACTACTCAATACATTTGAAATACCCTACTTAGTACTTGAACAAAGGTACTTGCTGCTATTTACTTGTACTTAAAACTTAGTTTTGTACTTAAGTATCAAAATGTTTACTTAAGTATTTCTGAATATTTCTGAATCTATTAAGTACCTACAAATATCTAACTCTTCGTAGAAGAGGAAAGACAATCTCTAGCGTAACTCCTTTTTGTTGAGTTTTAAAGTACGCAAAGAACTGTCAAAGCATGTGCCGTATTCAGGCGTCAAGGCAGAACTTTAGACAAACTAATAACATACAAACAAGGCTAGGTAAGTAAAAAAAAACAGTAACGTCTCGCTCGAATATAAACTCGACAATGTCTCGACTTGATGACATAACCAAGGGTAAGCAAGCAATGCCTCGCTCCAATATAAAATCAACGATGCCTCGAACTGATGTAGGGAAGGCGTCAGTTTTCTTAGAAATTTACTGGAAATTTTTTCCTTAGAATTTTTATGCATTATTGGAGGCCTTTAATATTTTTTATGAGTGTAACAATGACAGGTGAAAGTTTTACTCAACGTGCAGCACCGAACACTATAAAAACCTAGGAATAGTAGCCACTGATTATTATACATATTATATGTAGTTTTCAAAAGGTATTTATTGATTAATATCTATTAACTGAACTCTATAAACTTCATTATATTACTACCAACGTACAAAGATTCTAAAAATGTACTTCAAAAAGTACTCAGTATTTTTATAGACTTAGTACTTAGTTACAAAGTACTTTTCATACATGCTGTACTTGTACTTACGCTGAAGTACTCAAGCCTTCGGTACTTGTACTTAAGTACTTTTTCTTTGGTACTGGTAAACTGTAGTGTATTTCTAGTTAATAATAGCGTATTTGTTATATAAAATTAGCAAAATTGCAAAACAAAAGAAATTAATACAAGAAGAAATGTTGGGAAAAAAAATGCAAGCAGAAAGGGCTAGATACTAGCGCATCAAAAATGATCCTGTGAAGCGTGCAGAGCAGCAAGAAAATGAGAGAGAATAAAGTGTTTAAGAAGAAAAGAACCGGGTTCAGTAAAAGCCGCAAAAGATATGACCCCTAGAGAAATTGCTAACCTATTTTCGTTGGAGAGAGAATGTTGCTGCCTTCCGTAAGAGAGAAAATAGTTTGAAAGATATCGTTAGTGAAATCGTTAGTAAGAACACGGCGACCTATTAGACAGGAAAACCAAGAAGTTTGGAGAAAATTGGCCGCAAAAAAGAAATCGGTAAAAATAAGGAAATATCGGAATAAATTTAAATAAGGAAGTTGAAAAATAGGCTGCAAAAATATAAATAACCGGCCAAGTGCGAGTCGGACTCGCGCACGAAGGATTCCGTACCATCGTACAAAATTTAACACTATGTTGGTACTTTTTATTTAATTTTTCTAATGAGAGTAGGCGTCATGTGAAAAAATAATGCTGTCATTTGAAAAAAATAATAATAATGAATGAGAATAAAACGAGGAAAAAAGCCGAAAAAATCAGGTTTCTTGTATGGGGACCCCTTGAATTTTTAATTTAATTTTATTTTTAGTATTTCTTCTTATAGCGGCAATAGAAATACACACTCTGTGAAAATTTCAACTGTCTACCTATTACGGTTCATGACATCCAACCTTGTGACGGGCGGACAACGAAGTCTTAGTAATAGGGTTTCGGTTATTACCCTTTGAGTACGGAACCCTAAAAACAATTACAGCGTGCTAAAAGTAATGTAATAACTGGATTTCAAATTTCAACTCCTGATTCTAAGGATAGTGAAATGTTGATCGACTCAACTCCTTATGCCAAAGAGAATCTGGCAAAACCTATTATTTGGGGAAGTCATGCAGCAACAACTTAATGAAAATTTTTCCAAATTGACTACATATCTCAAAAGAAAAAGGAGCTCTTATACGTGCCATCACAGGTGATTTGGTAAA
This sequence comes from Dioctria linearis, assembly GCA_963930735.1. Classification (NCBI taxonomy): domain Eukaryota; kingdom Metazoa; phylum Arthropoda; class Insecta; order Diptera; family Asilidae; genus Dioctria; species Dioctria linearis. The sequence goes on from OZ005743.1 coordinate 183,365,375, forward strand.
AAAATTTGAAATTTTTATAAATCAATTTATAAGGAAATATTTCAAAGAAAATGATGATGAAAGTTTCGAATATGCCTTCACTTTTGGACCAACACAGAAAACTAAGAAGAAATAAAATAAGTAATATAGTTAAAAAGATGATTGTACAGTTTCTGGAAGAAGACAGAAACTGACATTTGTGCACTGGAAAGAAAGAATTTATAACGAAAAATAAAGAAAAGAAACAAAAGCATATATTAACAGACACCATGAAAAATTTGCACACAAAATGTTTGCCATCTAATAACAACGTAAAAATCAGCTACAATATTTGTTGGCAGCTTCGTTCATTTTGAATAGATCGCGATACGTGCTTATGCGTTATCCATGCAAACTATGATCTTCTTTTGCAAAGCCTCTCAACCCAAGCCAATATAATTACTATGCCCAATCACCAGAAGTTTCTGGAATTTATCTACTGCAATCGTTACAGTGAAACCTGTCTTGCTCGAAAATGTCACCAGTGTGTGACAAATCACATCGAATATAAAGAATTTAATAATTTAATTTATATTAATTTGAAACAATAGGAGACTTTTACAGAGACCCTAGTAGAAATTAAATCATCTAAAAACCCTCGCCAAATTCGAAATTACGTTAAAAAACCGTTGAAGCTCGCTCCTCGTGATGTTATAATCCGACTTGAGAATAATCTTCCGAAATTCTTGAACCATCAACTCAATATAACGAAATGAAAAGACTAAAGGATACTATCTGCCAAGAAGACTGCATAATCCATATGGATTTTAGCGAAAATTATAATAATAAATATTCCGTGGAAATTTAGGAACACAAATAAGACTTCACACTGTTGTAATTTACACTCGCAATCTGGACATGTACATGTATCTAATAATTTATGACATGGTTCGGCTGCCATTTGGACGCACCTACAACCAATTTTTCAATTGTTACCGGAACAAGTTATGTAAAAACATTCATTTTCGAAATGATGGACTAGTGACCCAGTACAGAAATAAAACTATGCTTTATATATTACCCTCCCAAATACAAAACTTTTTTCCTGAAATAAGATGGTTCACTTGGAATTTTGATGAATCTGGTCATGGTAAAGGTGCTCCAGATGACATTGAGGCAGTCAGTAAAAGAACTGCAGATAAATTTGTTGCTTTAGGCAGAGATATTTCTTCTTTAAAATCTGTGGTCAATATAATAAAAGAGAACTGTCGAGGAATTCGAGTTTATGTTATCAATAATAAGGATATAGGTAAAGTGGCCTCTATAATCGATGCAAATGTTAAAAATATAGTCTCATTCAAGGGGACATTACAAATTCATCAAGTTTGTGGGAATATTTCTTTGTCAAAAAAATGTGTATGAAGTCCTTAAGGTACTTTTGTAACGAAGAAGGCTGTAATCATTATAAATTAGGTGAGCTTAAGTACCACAACACAACATCTAAAACTTTAGCAGTTGATGACGAAACGATAACAAAAGCGAAGTCGAGGAAGATTAAATTCAAGCAATATGTTTTAAGTATATCTTCAATATGACGGCTGCAATGTGAATATAGTTGAATTCTGCTGTTAATTTATTGTATGATTGTTTAACTTTAACTTGATTATTTCTAATTAATAATAGCTTATTTATTTAACTTAACCAAAGTAGTGATATTTGGTTTCCTTATCAGTATTTCGATTTCTTTTGCATTTAGTCGTTTATTCGTTGAAATTGTGTTTTCTAACAAATATAATTATTCCTGTAATATATTTACCGTTGTCTTTTCTTTTCTGATTTAGATATTCAATTACCCTGGCGTAAAATGTAATTCCCCTGCATAAGTCTAATTCCCTTGGTAGCTGTAATTCCCCTGGAGTTAAAATATTTCAATAATACTGTAACCGTCCTGCCGGTTAAATGTAATACTGGCACCCGTTAATCTAGGAGCAGTTATTGAATTCGGCAAGAAGGAGAAAGAAGGAGAAGAAATTTAGATGCGAGTCGGTCGAGTCGTGGAGATACGTATACTAGATAAGCCTGTATTTCTGACTAAATAAACGTAAATTTTTAAAATCCCGATATATTTGGTTTTTCTTCTGGCCAGCTTCAGATTATAACATATGTAACTTACTGAACATAAAAAGTGCGAAAGTTGATAGTAAATCTTTGGTTGACTATGTGGCCATTGCTCCATAGGCGGAGTACTCCATTATCCAATATTGACAGTACAGCCGACTACCAGTACTTGACAAAATGTAATCTAATTGATGATTAATGATTACGATTACAATCTGTAATCGTGATTACTACAGATTAATAGTATTAATCAGAAAAGTAATTATTTTTGGCGATTAATAAAATTTTTAGATTACAAATTTAATTAATTTAATAGAAAACGGATATTTTTGTATTTCTATTCGGTTATTATGGGTACGTCCGTTTAAGTTAAAGGGCGGGTTCGCTTTATGAAAGTAACTTTACTTATGTATAGGTTTTGTCCAAAGCTTATCCAAGTACTTACTGATAAAAAGAATCTATAATTTTATATGCTTATATTTTTAATTGGAAGCTTTGTTGTTAGTTCTTAACTCTACACGTATAATATAAAAATCAGCTAAGCTCACAACATCTTTCTTTAAATTGAATTACGAAAGGAACGATGGAACGGGTCCGCAGAATCGGGTCCCAATTATATGATCCAGATCCGGTTCCGAAAATTCTTCGGAATGAGACTGAATTTTATTTTTCAACATTAATCTATCTAAATTTTTTCCTTATTATCTGTATCATCAGTATCAGTATCTTCCGAGTCACAACAAATATATTCCCGCAAGAATAATTATGAAGAAGAAAGAAACTATGTACCTACATACCAGCAACGTTCACATTTCTATGTGCAAAAAGCAGTTACTGATCGATATACTGCTATTAGTCATGCCATCAAGAATCATGAAAGTAAGTCCATAAAAAAGTTATTAGATTTTACGTCGTCATCTTCATCGGACGGTTGGGTTCATTTGGTTGAGAACAGCAACAATCCGTCGATGTCGCCCTCTGGGAACATCATAAAATTCGATTACAGTTGCAATCACGCCAAGATTCCCCTTTAATGTCACATGATGATGTTGTTTGTTGGTGTAGTATAGGGGTTCCTATGACGCACTTGGGACGAAAGTTATTCTTTTACTGGACATAAATCAGGTCTTAACGAAACGAATATTTTCATGATTAATGTTAGCTTTATATAGCAGAGCAGCAGAGATCTTAGATTTATGGTCCAGCAACAGCAGCAGCAGCATAGTCTAAATGGCTCAAACAGACGAAATATAGCATTAAAAATACAAAAAAAAACAACAACTAGGATGCTTCCTCCGCATGTTTGTAGTATGTATAAGGAAAACAGCTATAATGATTACTGTTTTTTCTATTTGTTTTCTACTGTTCCTGTTTGCGTTTTGTCGTAATTCCAGTTCTGTTACGTTTATCAATAAAAATTAAGGACATTTTGGTGGAAAAGATAAGAAATTTACGATTCCTCTCTCCGAAAATCCTATAGGAGACGCATACACTATATTCTTTTTAGTATTTACGTACCTACATATACACGCTGTACATAGAATATTCCAACTTCCTAGGATCAATATTATCAATGCAACTGCATACCAGATACTTGTAGAGATATATATCCGGTTCGGTTTTATATATATGTATGTATGAGTGAATGTAAGTCAAATACCATATTACATACGGGATCGTAAAGGGAATCCACAAACAACAAAATCGTTTGTAGATAGAGAGCAAAACGGATGCTATGTTTGCTTTTGAATTGTCGTTTACAACAGCAAAAACAACAACTTCGACAT